>VRYO01001717.1:12101712-12197717 GCA_009812075.1 Sialia sialis | reverse complement strand
GATAGCCCAGTCCTAGGAACTGCAGACACTTCTGGTCATTCCAAGCAAACATCAAATTAGTTACCACTGCTGCCACTGAGACCTTATGGCTGCTATTCCATTTTAATGGTAGGGGGAGCACAAAATTAGGCTCTTAAAGGAAGCTTAAGAAAGCTCCCAGACATTTAATCACCTAAATATTAAACTCAGATGAGCAAATTCTGCATACTTGTCCTATCCAGTTGCTTTACAAAAAGAACTACAGCAGATACAACATTTGGATCACCTTTTGATCCTAGAGAATAATGATAATAACAAGTGATTGTAGAATACAATCTGCTACAACATATTTGTTGTTTTCTACCTGGTTATCTTACCAAATCTGGGTATAGAATTCTTATTCAGATTTTTCAAATTATGCCATATTTGGAACAAGGCTAATTAATACCCCCTAACATTCAGCAAGAGAAATCACATTTCCTTATCCCCATCTATAGGTCTAGTTTCTCTGTATGATCTCCCTAATAAATTTCATGACAAACATTTATAATGGAATCATGACATCATCAGAGTTTTGGATCCCCCAACGCCATTAGATGTGATGACACAGAGGTCATGAGTCTTGCTTCTGTCTCAGTGTGACATAGCACAAGCAAGAAAAGGCATTGGATCTGCAGTGATTTGTGTCACAATGGATCACAAACATCACTTGAAAACAGTGAACATAAATTGCCAAATTACAAAACATGTTGAAATTATGTGACAGAAATAATGACAGACAATGAAGCAATTTTCTATCCACACAGAAATAACTTCCAGAATGTGCTGATAAAAAAACCTTAAACCCCTTAATTCAAAAGGCATGACTACATTGAGGATGAGAATTTCTTCAGAAAAGGTCATTTAAGTCATAATGTTTACACCATAAAAAACTTCTGCTTGACATACTGCTATATTCTCCCTCAATTTATGACATCCCCCATTCTCCATTTATCAAATAACTCTAAAGGTATCACAGATCCAATCCCAGAGGAGCCAAAGCACTGCTTTGTCAGCACCAGTATGAGGTAAGGACATAGGTAAAAAGATGCAGAGTCTAGGAATTAGATTCATGGGGAAATTTTAAAACTTGTCAAGTTTTACTTCTGAAGTCTAACACCAAACACCACTGAAATTCCTAGAACAAGTGATTGCCTGAAATCCAGGGATAACAAAACCTAATTGCCTCTACAGCAACGCCCAAGCACAACTCCAGTACAGTGCATGAGTCTGCAGATGAGCAGAATATTAAATGCAAATGCCTCACTCTCACTCAACCTAAGAAATGTTTATCTGAAGAGATTCCACTTTGATCTGCAGTCCATAGAATCCAATGATACCAGTGTGCACATGCAAGTCAGGAAAGACTGTGCTGAAAATACAGCTTAATCATTTCCCTCAGGCTCCCTCATACCAAGTCAGCTGGCAAACTGAGAAGAACCATCAGGATTTTTCTTTCTAATGAGCATGCACTAAAAGATAAGAAAAATGTTGCTTGAATTTTTTGTGTGACCCAAATATTTTGGAAGTTTTAAAAAAAGGGGAACAAAATCTCTGCCAACATAAATAAGCACAACTATTCTAAACTGAGTTACCCTGTAAAACCTGCCCATAGAGAGTTGCATTCTTCTTCATAGCAATATTTTATCAGATTCCACAAGATATGCAACTCTCTAATGTAAAGTGGTTTAAGAATAAAAAGAATTGTAGACTTACAGAGTATTATTAAGATTTAAACACCAAAACTATGGATCCAGCTCAGAGGTACTTCACTTACCTGTATTCTGGCACTTGGAATATCACAATCACTTCAAATTTAATTGCAAGCATAGGGACTCCATTCCCTCCCATGAAAGAATACTATAGAGACAGGAATTTTCCCAGTTGTCACAAGAGATTGCTAGCAAAGAGCAGCCCATTAACATAAATATATTGGTAGGTGCTGGGAGTATTTTGTTTAAAAATACACCCAAGAATGTAGCAATGTATCTATTATATTTTCCTACCTCAACCAACATGGAGCATGGCAACATCATGTGGCTTCTCTGAGACTGACGCCTGCTGCTTGAAATCACGTTCACCTGTGAAGGAAGCACAGGATATTTTTTTCCGTCTGTCAGGAGCTGGCCTTGTTTATAATGTGCTGACAGCAAACTAGAAAAGGCCTGCTTAAAACAGGTTTGTATCAAAGTAAGGAGTGGTGAGCATTATGTCAGGGAAGAGAACTGTTCATGTGCACTTCTTTATTCCAGTATGAAAGATCTTCAAGTTAGTTTAGATTTTACTATTTCGTTACATAGATTACAGCCTTTTTTGTTCAAAATAATAGTATCTATACAAAGATTTGTACTTAAAATTGTACTGATTATATGCCGCATACGTCAGCAAAACAAATCCTTTATCTCTTTTTGGCAGAGCTTTTCTAATTCTATTGACTTCAAAGAAACTTGAGCATGTTCTTGTATAAACTAGAGGACTTTGCTGAAGAAGCATTAATTGAAGGCTGAAAGGTTTTCAAAATTTAAATTTTAATCTATCAAGCTTCTACAGAAGCATGGGAACACAGGACTAAAAAGAAGTACAAGCTGTGGAGTTGTGTCTTGCAATCTCAGTACAGTGGATCTTTGGTTCTTAAGGATCCACAGAATCCTAATTCTCAGCACAGCACCTACAAAAACTTTCCTATTCCCTTGCAAGAAAATTAGGATCTGTTGTTAAAATTAAAACAAAACAAAACAAAAAAAAAACCCAACAGTAACTGCCTGAAAGAAAAACCTGCACTACCAATCTCTGCTATAGGAAAAAGTCAAGCAGAAAACAAAGTACTGTGGATGTAATGATAGTAGGAAACAGCCCATGACCGACATAGTAAATTGACTACAATCTCTAGAGAAGTTAGAATCTTCAAGAATTAGAAAATTTCTAAATGCTGGGTAGTCCCTCTAGGTCACTCTGTTCTTTCTTAAAAACACCCCTATAACCAATATAAACACTATTTCTCTGATTATTTAATTTTTAAAGCTCTACTTTAAAAGCTTCCCTCTAGGCTCTTCCCAAAAGATACTGAAATAGTCCATTAGCTGTCTTCTGTTTTTCCCGGCTGTTCCCCTCACTGTACTTCATTTATGTCTCATCATTCACCCATTTTTTATGCTCTCTCCTTCTGGTGCCCCTGTGTTCTCCCTCCAGTTTATCTTTAATATTTCCACATACTCCCTTTCCCTCATTCTGTTTCTTGCATGTACCACATTTTCCAGCATCTTGCATCTCCTTCTCTCTCTCTTCATGGCCTCCCAAATTCATCTTTGATTCCCTTCCTTCCTCTGATGCTTTAGTGAACTGCAGCTGACTCTCCCTCTCATGCCTTGCCTGTACATGTGCATATTTCAGACAGGGCTTGGGGCTCTGCAGTCCAGGAGTCAGCATGCTAAAGAGAAGAGAAAGCAGATGCTTCCAAGCAATATCAAAAACCCAAAGAGCTCTGTGTGTACCACCTGTCTCCCAGCAATGCACTGACCATCTCTGATACCCTGCTCCCCTGGTGAAGGTGGCTGCAGCCTGACATTGTGCCTCCCTCCCTTCATGAAGGGAGTCAGTGGCAATGTGAAGCAGAGCAATTGCTTAGTTCTGAGAGACTTAGGCATGCACCAGACAGGTCTCACTGGGAGCTGGGAGAATTTTAGCTGTGACCTTGTCACTCCGGGCATGTTTAGCCCTGACTTTGGTGCTATAAAACACAGCAGCATTTATCTGCATTCAGCTTGTGTTTATCCAAAGCAATGAAAAAGAAAGTGCATCATAAGTAAGCAAATATGCCATACATTCTTGAAATTTCTCTCAGATTGTTAGAGGGTGAACTTATTTATCAAGTAAATAGAAAATGGTGCTCTACTGTTGATCAGTTCACTTTTATGAATCCAGGGCCAAACTCTGCTGTTCACATTACTTTCAAATCCTCTCTCAGGCAAAAGTCCCAGAGACTCCTTGACACTCCATTATACAGTTACATAATATAACCATTAATATTGTAAATGGAGATGTGCATGCACAGCTACTGCACATTGGGACTATAGGCTCAGTTCATTAAAGAGACACCAACATAGCACTTATTTATTATTTATTGAGTGTTAACAATACACGGAAGGAAAGGGAAAAAGCTCTGAGAATTAAGGACCAGTATGCGTCCGCTCTTCAGCCATTAGCTCAAGAATAAAAAGGGACTAAGCTTCATCTTCTCCAGAACGGCACCAAAGGAGCAACATGTTCTTGTTAATGATATGGAAGTACAGCAGATGTGTGTTGGCCAATGTCAAAAGCTCTCGGTGCACTCAAACAAGGAGGAACTCTAGAGCCTGAGATGTATCCCAGATTTTTTTTCCATAGCACAGAGATAGGGACTGGTCAGAGCATGGAACACTTTTTACACAGGATAAACGCACACAATATGTGAAATTGCCTTTCCAGAGGTTGCTAATATGAGTTTGGAAAAAGATGAGTGAGCCTGAATGAGATATCATGAAGCCATCTGTGAGAGCATGGCTGAAATGTTACAAGCATCCCTATAAATATCTCTCGATAAGGAACTAGTTCTGTTTTAGTGATATGAAGTCTTTTTGTGTAAGTAGTTACTAGGCAGCCTATGAAACAGTTTCTCTGGCAGTACCCCACTGTATGCATCAGGCAACCTGTCTCTCTCGAGTTGCTGTTCTGGGGGCATGCTTAACAACAACCTACAGGATCCCTCTCCAGACAAGCCTACCGCTGCCACATATCATCAGCAATCTGCCTCGCTGCCAGACTAGATTGTCATATTCACAGCTGTGCTGGTTTGGGAAGAGCTGGTTTGGAATCAAAAACACACCTCCAGGAGGAGCTCTGGACAAGAGCATTTGGCTGAGCAGCAGCAGCAGTTCTGAACGACGGCAGCATGGGAGCCAAGGGTGAACTTCACACTCGGCAGATGAACATTCTCACTTAGCAGAGTTGATACAAACCCACTCTCAGTGTTTCTGATCCCATTTGGATCAAAACTCACTCAATTTATACCTGTCCTCAACTTGACACAATTGCACCCGTGTTTCTAGGGTGGGGTTTTCATAGAATCTTTAAGTCCAACCATCAACCTGGTACCTTGACTGTTACCCCTAAGCCACCAACTCTTAGCTCCTGTAAAGGGGGTGCAAATTGGGCAGCAAGACCAGGGCTACAGCAGAATGTTTTTACAAAACAGGAGTCACTACTCTGCATAGGTCTAGAAATTTCTAGGCATATCTACTGACTCAGGTACTTCAGATGCACAAGGAGACGTCCTCTTAGAATGTAACAGCAGCAATAAGCCCTGGGAAATTTTGAACAACTTTCAATGCAAAAAGATGCCTAGATTTTAATCACTTCCAATTTACTCAGAAACAGAAAATGAAGTACTTGTGCTCATAGCTTGAATATGTCTTCAAGGGATTTATTTAATACCGCTTTTCACAGCCAGAAAAATTAAATCAAATATCCTCAGTTCTGAAATGGAGTTCCCTAATCTCACTATTTTCCTACTTCCATTATCTATGGTTGCTATTTGTATGCCCATCTTCTGGCATTTTTGGTGTGTTATCCAAGTTCCAAGCAGCTCTAAGGCACTACTGTATCATTACAAGCTGTCTGTTTCATCACATGTTTCCCTGTAACTTAGGATTTATCTAGAAATACAAATGGCATATTCTATTTCATTTGTATCTTTCCATTTATGGGTGAAATTCACCTATACCAATGAAAAAGTGCTCACCAATAAATAAGGAGAAATAAGATATGCTCTAAACTTCAAAAAAAAGTCTGCTGAAATTCAAATAAAGCTCACTAGAGCTATCAGTAGCACTTATGCCCCCCAGTGTGTAAAAACGTAGTGGCTTGTGAGAAGTTAAACAGAGAATGTGTCCGGGGAACATTGAATTAGTCAAGGAAAAAGGAAATAAGGTCACTGTGATGTGAAGAAAATATCCATGGTAAGAAACCATTTTTATGTGCCAAACCTATGGAGTCTTCATAGAGATAATGGAGAATAGAAAATATTATTAAATTTTAATGCAGAGAAAGAAAATAAAGAATGCTGACACTTTCCTCTGAGTTACTGACGTTTCTATCTCCTGTTTGTATCATTTCTATTTATCTTAATACCTATTTGTCAGGAAGAAAATGTGCTGCATGAATAAAATGCAGGAGAGCATTGAGTATGTTGCCTAAAGAGTATTTGTATACACTTCGATCAATTTTCTAAGGTGAACCAGCTGAAGAATTCCTGGAAGGTCCAGATTTCCTGCCCAGCTGGTAATCAACACATTGAAACACATAAATTGTTCTGGGCATGGCAGGAGCTGCCTGGGGAAGCCTTTGGGACAGTCCAAGATTCCCACCAAGATAGTTCCTGTACTAATTAGTCAAACACTTAGCTGTGAAGGTGGCGAAGAATACATTCAACCACTTTATTTCATGTTAGCCTATTGTTTAAATTGTTCAGTATTTTGTCTCTGCAGTTGGCTGGATTGAGAGTTGCTGCAGCCCCTAGTGGTGGTAGATTGGTGAGCACAAAGGCACAGCTCTGATACTCAGCTGCACAGGGATTAGAGTTGCTGTGCAAACTCAAGGAGTTTCAAACTTATTACTTAAATTTCATGGCTCTTCCTCCTGCTGAATGTCATTGGAGTGAGAAAAAACATTTAAGTTAATTTTTACAGTAATTGATAGTCTACTTATGAAAACTACTGTTAGTGAAGATCTTCCTTTTAATTTCTATCTGTTCCAGCTACCTCTTAGTTCCATGCATATACACAGAGACAGGTGCTTTTTCAAACACTACTCAGGCTTTCACAGATAAAAAAGTGTTCACTCTTATATCAGAAAGAATTCTTACATGATCTAAAGCTGACAAAATCAGCTAAGGCTGAAAAATGATCAGAGAAAAATACTATAATAACCTGAACCATATTCATGGTGGAAATACTGAAATGTATATTCAGAACCATCTTTGGAGGAACAGAGTTCATCAAGTTGTTCCACACATTCACACTTTTATTCCTCTTTCTCCAAGAGGATTTCTCTTACATTTTAAGCTTGGTGCTGCAGTAACTGAAAGTCTCTTTTCTCTGACATGCATATTAGTTTAGATCCCAGGGTGTAAGGACAGAGGACAGAGGGAGCATTGGGAAGCTAACTTTGTGAATAGCAAAGGCATTCTTTGAATAACTGACAGAATAGAGATGAGTCTGGTATGTAATGTAACCTGAATATCAAACCAAACTACAGATTATCAAAGAACTCATCTGCAGATAGGACTGATATAACAGAGAATTTTGTACACTAATGTCTGTACCTTTCATGTAAAATTCTAGGGAGTTTGTTCTCAGCCAAATACGTGTCATTTCCAAATTGCTTTTCTCTTACAAAAACTACTGTAAAATGAAAACTTTGGAATGATGATCCTTTCAGACTTTAGATCTGCTAGAGGAGTACATGAGAAGCATTTCTCTCCAGTAGGAGAGAGAGCTTATCTCTATATACATAACAGGAAAAAGGAACAGAAGAAACACATACTGATGGTAAAGATGCTGAGGGAGAAATAGTATTTAAGATAACTCGGATGAAGATCATGCACATAAATTCAGCATTTAATGCATTTTCAAAAGTAAAGCGTGAAACCAATGACATGTGAAATGTGCAAGAATAGGTTGCTATCAGCTGAGAGACACATGAGAGAGAACAGTTGCAAATCACCTTGATTAGAGCAGAGAATAACACACTTGGCTGCTTTTGCCACCTGAAAATTCATGAGTGCCACTAACTGGTGAACTTCAGTAATGAACTCAGATGCTCTTTCCCTCTGAAGACCAGGACAGTTACTCTCTTTGCCACTTCCTTGAAATAACCTTCCACCTCACAAGTGTATTAACCCACAGGCAACAGGGTCCCTGTAACATCTGCCAGGCTGTCAGTGATTGCCAACACACAGCAACATCTATGTCAAAGTAAATGAAATACGGGGAGGAAATGTCACCAGCAGATTGGAAGCAGTACAATATATACCAACACAGTATTTTCCCCAGTGGCTTCCACATATGTTGCACAAATGTTTTGTTTCTTCATTCTTTGCTGACCTTCTGATGGGTATATAATTTGTGATGACGTTGAAAGCTAAACTGTGCTCTCCTCTCTTGAAATTAATAAAAAATAGATTTTAAAAAACTGTGAAACAGTTGGAACAGCACAGAGTGACATTCTTATTACCATGAAAGATGAAAGCTAGGAACTAGAGAAACTATATCCCTCTCTTTCTTAGATTACTCATTATCTGACGATTAACATAAGAAGGACCTGGAATCCTGTCAAACACCAAATCAAAAGCTCCCACAGGAGTTCAAACAGTAAAAAGTGTTATCAGCAAGAAGAGGATTCATGGGATTATGTTTGTAGTGACAGGATTAAGTTTTGTCCAACAAGCTGCAGTATCAGAAATAACAAGGTCATTTTTCTGTTAAGAAGATGAAGGAAGAATGCACTTGTTTTGCAAGCAGACAAATTAATGTGGGATTAAACAATAAAAGAGTTCCATAAAATTACTCCAGTCATGAAATCAAGGCAAATCTTAATCCTATAGCTTTGTACATAAAAAAGAGCCCACTGGAGTGAAAGAGCAAAATTCTGGTGCTGACATAAAAATCCCATCCACCATGGATGTGGTAGCAACTCTCTATCATAATAACAGGAAGCCCTTGCCACTCAGAAGGCATCTACAGAGACACCTTCCCACACAGGCAGCTGACTGTGGGAATCTCTAGAAATTCACTAGAATAGCTATTGCAGTGTAACTGTGTGGAATAATATAGATCTTGGAATGGCTTTTTGTCTTCATTTTGCTCTCTGATTTAGAATCAAAATATTCAAATATGTGGAATGTTATGTCTTAGTCTACAGCTTGCTCTCCAGTCAGGAGAAGATTTACAAGGCAAGGCCAAATCAGCTGCAGTTCTCTATGCATTACCAACAGCCAGGGAAGTATGAATGACACCAGCCATGCAATGGAGTATTTACAATGGGTTTTAAACCCAATGGAACCAAGCCTTCAATCCTGAAAGCTATGAAGAAATAACTCACAAATAAAACATGCAAATTTAAAGGGATTTGTTTTAATTACACACTGATGACATTAGAAATACTGCTGCCAAGAGTTCCTCACAGGCAAGGCTGGAGTGCTGTGGAGGCAGTGGGTGAGTCAAGCTTGATTGATGTATCCATGGTTGTACCTACATATGACAAGAATCTTCTGTCCCACAGTTCAGTGCCTCACTCAGTGCTCAGCTGAGTCTTTAGAATCACTGAAGTGCTTTCTGGCCAGTCACACTTTCTCTGTTCTTTCCAGTTTGGGCATTCCTGATCTCAGCTCCAGGAGTGATCAGTCACAGCCACGATCCAGTAGTGGACGTTCAGCTGGCCCACTGTGAGTAATGGACATTGACCTGCCTGTCATCATCTGGAATCAGATGTCAGACAGCTGCTGATAAAACTTATCCTGTTGATTAATGCACTTTTTCTGTGTCTCATCAACAGTACAGTTAGAACAAAACTATAGCAAAGTAAGGCCATACTGTAATTTCCCTAAATTTATTCAGTATTGACATTTCTGTCCTGATTTTTAAAATTATCTTAATTGCAAATATTCAAATTTTGAGTAATGTTGATTAGTTATGATTACACATAACTATCCCACATTATTTTTTTTGTTGCAAGGGTCAATTCCACCTTGTATTAATTAAAAGTTAGCTCAGCCTGTGAAATATTTCCAAATATTTTTTTGCAGAAAAAGTCAATTTCACTAGTGTTCACCAAAAGTGCAAAGAAAAAGCATAGAGTCACTACAATCACATGTATATCAAAACAATACAAAATAATTTGTATTTAAGAATAGCTGCATCTCCAGTTGTCTGGAACTGCTGATCTGCAGAATTTCTGATGGTGGTTTTTAGGGAGCTGGGCTGAATACACTGTAATGGTTTTCTTCCCAGCCTTTAGCTGCTGTTTTTCTTTCAACTGTATCCTAAAATACCCTAAGTACTTTCTTCATGTGACTATGTAAGCAAATTCTGTATTGCCAATAAGATGTGATACAACTGCAGATGGGAGCAGCTATCGTTCTTCCTTTTCAAGATCAAAGTGGTGCACAATGTCAGCAGTATGAGAGTCTCTATGACATTGCTGCATAATAATTTATCAATTCCTTCCCATTTAGAGAAACTTGAGGGAGGCTGGCATGTATAAATCTGTATGCTCTTTCTTCAGATTCCACTTGTTTGCTCTATTTTCTTCAGGCCAAATAGACTCAGCTAATCCAAGACTAAAACCTGGCATTATTTCTGCTGAAATAAAATTCATTGACAGCTCTCAACTTCTGCATAAAACCTAACTGGTGCATAATAAAGTGTACAAAAAGTCACAATTAAACTTCAAAGAACCTAACCATGATAATAATCTTTATACTTCATTAAAATAGCAATAATTTAAGATTTTACTGCATAATTGTAAACTTCCCAGTAAGCTTAAGTATTCTTTTTATATCCTCCTACTCTCTGTTCACTAAAAAAAAAACAACAAAAACAAAAAGTCACAGAAAACAATTTGCAGGAAAAAAAGAGTGCAATTTTATTTTCATCAGGGAGGTTTAAGAATAGACCTGTAAGTGAAGGTATATGAGTTGATGAGCTGTATTCTGGGCCTGCCTGAATACCAAAACACTGCCTACACTGCCCATCACATATGCTGAATCATTCAGACTCCTCAAACAAATTTATAGATATCAAAATAGAAGTGAAATAAGTCCTCTACGTTGTCTTTACATTTTTTGGTGATAAATTATGTATTTTTTATTCAAGCAACTGGCATGCATCACTAAGGGTGGGTGTGAACTGCTGGATTTTCTATCTACTATCTAACAGCTTGTTCATGGAATATATAGCCATACTATAACTTTAGGCCAAGTAAACAGAAAACATAACCTCAATATGTGTTTGTGCTTTGGATCTAAACATGAAAGATTCATTGTCTAAATATGTCCTTGCAGCCAGTGATTCAGAAGTAGAACACTTCCATCTGGCAACAGATGGTCAAGATGGATTGTATTTGCAGGAGAGTTGTCTGCTAAAAGAACTAGTCTTCAAAATCTGTATAATCAGATAAGCAGGTCTTCCTAGTATTATTACCACTAGAAACTGCACCAGAAATTTATCTCACAAGTTCAATCAACTCTTTACACACCTACACCCCTGCTTAATTAAGCATGCTTCTATGTATCATAGCCACTCCTGCATGTCACTGCTGATTTTCTCATTGCTATCTTGCACGTTATAGATATAGCAGCTGTACAGTTCTCCTAACACGTTAGTTGCTGCTCTCTGTCATTCATTGAGCTGTGATCAGCTTATCAGCAGCTGTCCTTATTGACTGAGGGATGCTTGCAGCTTCCTACAAGCATTTGCCAAGGATTTGCAAAGCCATCCCCTCAGACTGAACCTACTGCATTGTTTCACATGTGTTCAGTCCCTCATTCATAAGAGGCAGTGTCTGTGGGAGTTACAGATGGCTGTTAACCAAGTTGGTCTATCCTATTTCCTCCCTCACCTTACCAGGTATGTGGTGCCCATCACTGACTTTCTTCTCTAAAGGTTTGTCAAAGAATATTCCAAACCCTGAACCATTCAATATTTACTCTGTAAAAATCCAACAGATTCTATTTCATGGTAACTAGAAAAAAAAAGGTTACTTTCACTGAATTACTTGTTCTTTGGGAGTTTTTCACTTAGCTCTGAAGAAAAGGGTTTAAACATCCGTTCTACTGGAGAACATCACATAAGAAAAATCAGCTCTCCCATTTTTATGTGATGTGGTAAACAAGAAAAGCACTGCAGAATTAATTCAGTGCTTGCTTTGGTCACAGAATCTGAAGTGGCTGTTGCCATGGGTACATAGAATCAAGTATTTAAAAGGGATTTAAGGACATGAAGGAGGAGGAATGACAGCACATCATGGAAGATTCAAGAACTGTAGATGCCTGAAGAAAATGATGATCTGAAACACAGAGACACAGAAACGTAGCCATTCATGAGATGAACACAAGAGAAGAGAAAAGACAGCTCACTGTGCTATCAAGGTGGAGAAATAAAAAACAGAAACTGGAAGACACATCAAGAGGCGAAGAAGAGCAGCTAGCTCCATAAGAAGAGGAAGGGGCAATGAAAATACCCAGGATCATGAGGACAATGAATTGCATTATACAGAAAATCATAACAGAGACAAGAAAAGGATGAAGAAAAGGGATAAAGAAATAGCAGATAGAGGATAAGGGGAGAAGCAGATTTACAACACGAAAAGCAGGTATGTGTGAATGATCTGGTATTTTCATTGAAGTGTCTATGAGCAAGTCATCAAAGCTGATCTGAAGGAAAGCAAAGATAGTGTGGCAGGAGCAAGAATACTTGTCCTGAGCTGCAAAAAGTTATCATGGGAGAAAAGAAGCATTCATTAATCCTACTTCATGCTGATAAATGTCACTGCAAAGTTTCATCCAGAGCAGGATCAAAGAGCTGTCAGATGGGAAAGACTGCATTCTCTGGTCTTTAATGGAATTCTTCCAGATCCAGGAGAAGGAACATATATGAAATGCAGCATTAAACAAACTGCAAGGTGACTCAATGTCTAATCTGAGAAGGAAGGGTCTGGGTTGCTTGGCCACTCAATAGAGGACTTTTTTCTGATGAGAGACATTTTAAGGAAGGGCTTACAAGCAGAGACATAAAAGACAGTATTAACTCATAGCATCTAGCGAGTCAGTGACATAGCTGCTAAAATCGGACTTTTAAGATAAAGTAGTTTAAAAAACCCCAACATTAGGCAACATCTGAAAAGCATTTGTGAAAAGGAAAAGAACCTCCAGAGGGAAAGCCTGTTGAAATAGCAGCTGTGATGCCAGCATCAAAAGAACTTGGTCACCAGAAAAGGGATATAAGTGTAAATAAAGTGGAATGACATTTCACTGCAACAGATTCTAAAGAAATAAGAAGGGCTACTGTGGATGAAGCAGAACCTAGATAGGCCAAATCAGTGTGTAAAAACAGTTCTAAGTGAGTAGTGTTAAAATCATGCGATCACCACAACTGCCTGTTGGGTCTTTGTTGTGAGATAAGAAAATGTCCATGTAAGTGCTCTTACCTCAAGGCACTTACTAGAAAATACAAGGCTTGTAGGCAGCTAACAAAGACTGCTGGGACAATAGCAGTACTTGAAAATGTGTAATGACATATTCATTCGAATGAACCACTGAAAGCTTTAGCATGCTCTGGGAGAACAACTGTATGGGCAAAGAGGGATGCAGTCTAAAATGACTTCTACACAATTAAGCATTCAGCTCATAATTTCACACACACTGTGTTGAAAACTGGCCTTTTAAAAAGTTTTAGACTATGGATAGAGCCATGATCCATCCTCAGTTTAGCTACAGCTATGAGTTATATTTCTTCTTGGCTTCTAGCTAACTTCTCTTCGCAAAATGAATAAATGCTAAACACAACAGAGTAAAAAAGAGTGAAAATGCACCCCACTGCCACAGACAGCCACAATTTTTTTTCTGATTTTGTTTTAACTAGCGTTAATATATTGTCTGTTTCTGAGGTCCAGATGCTATTGCAATAAAAACAGTACAAGAGATAGATGGAAAGACAAATTAACATCTTGCTGCAGATCTTTAGAAAGAGTGTATTATGAATAGAGTTTTATCAAGGTAGGCAGCAGTAGTAATAATAGAACAGGCAGTGACTACCTCACACTGAAATCTGACACTGACATTTGAAAGACAACTTGAATTGTGATATTTGAAAGATTCTAGAAGATAACTTAATAATTCTTGATAAGGGCATTTTTAAATTTCCTTTTGTTATTCTTAGAATGAAGGACTAATGACCTTGCTTTTGCTGTTGAAATTAATTGGACTTTTAGCCTTAATGTACAGAAAGACAGATCTCAATATACTGTTATGTTCTGAACAAGTTTGTGGCTTTACTTTGGGAATATCACTTTGCATTCTTTTGTACATAATATCAAATACTCGGTGAAAAGATTTCTTGAGATGCAATTCATAAATTTTAAAAATGGTCTTTGGAATTGTTCACATTGGCATCCATACAGACTTACTAGTTAGTGAAGTGCTAGCTTCAGTTGTCTTGAAAACCCGCTTGTTACTTATAGTGAATTTTAAAACAGATTTCCAAGTTGTTCAAAATGAGATTTTAAGTGACAATGGATTGCAAAATTTTTCTGATGTACCATTTGAAGTGCCAGGAGATCAGCATATACAGCAGTCAGGAATGGGCATGATGGATTAAATAAGATGGGGAGAAAATACTGCTGAAACCACAGGTCCACCAGGTGAGCCTTTCTCTGGGTGGTCTTACACTGGCTGGTTTCTCACTACTTCCTCACCAGTCAATCTTTACCAAGATGTCTCTCCATTTCCGCTAGAAAAATTACTTTATTCCAATTATCCAAAGATACACAAACATGTAATTGATGATTTCCAAGAATAATGAGTTTTTCTAAGTATTTCTAATGTTCATAAAACAAGCCTCAGGGTAGATAAGTAGCAGAAAGCTAGTAGGAAGCTGAAGTTTATAATTCCTATAAGAAGACTCAATTTGGGTTTGGACTTTATGTATGGTACATGACCAGTGACATGCATGTCTAAGTATCTCCAGTGGAAAAAAATTGTATTGAATGAATTTTTGTCAAGGTATTTCCTTTCCAACATGTTAGATGGTATTGTAGAAGTAGCCTGGAGGAGGTGCTGGGCTATAGGAAGTTGAAAACAAATTCTGTAAAATTTTATAGTCATACTTTCCCAATAGGCTTTACTAAAAGGAATGACACTTGTTTTAGAGCCCCATGTTTCTGTATTTAACATATACTTAGCTCCCCTCAGCTTTATTATTGAAAGTCTTTTCCCACATCCCTAAGGGATGTGGCTCAAGAAAGACTTCTCACAGAAGACCAAGACCTTTTAGCTATAGCTAAAAAATTTACATACAAATTTACGTAAGTGTAAATTTGAAAAAGAAGCTAAAACTTGTGTCCATTGTGCTTCCATCTGTTGCTGTTATCTCCACCTGTATCTCTTCATGATCCCAATACCTTTTGTTTCCTTCTGTACCTAGACCATGACAAAGGTGCAATTTTTTCTCAGAGGTTGCAGCTCTGAGCATACAAACTTTGTTGTTCTTCCATCACAGGCCAAAGATCACATCCTAATTTTCTATTAAGAACTCAGTCATCATTGGAAAGATGTGCCACAGCCAGTAGGCTGCCCATAGACCCCTGTCAAAACCAAGATGCATATGTTTCTCTAATTTAGTCTCATCCTTTAGGAAGAACACCCTAAGCATGATTATAGTGGATGAATTCAGTACAAAAAGCTTGTTTGAGTAGGGCAGGAGGATGGGTGAGTAGTGGGCAGGTAACTGTTCTGTGGCACAGGAAATTTGTGCCTCTGCACAAATTTTTCTCTGCAAATTACAGAAAAAGTGATATGTGATACAGCTATTTAGAGGAAGTCACCCATAAAACCTCAGTCTGGTTTCTAATGAAATTTTTAATAATAATTAGGAAAGTAGTTGTTTTAATATTCATCCGAGACACAAATAAAATTCTCACTTCACCTGCTGCAATCTGGGAAGCATTATGTTCGAGAACTATGGAAGTGATACATCTGGTTTGGTTATCCTACTCACTATACAAAAATAATATCCTGACCAGAAGGAGCATGTCCCTTTGGCCTACTCTGGTCCCTTTAGCAATTGTTTAAGCTCTTCCTTTTTAAACTGTTTCATTGGATCCCATTCTGGGTGTCTAGCCTGGAGTGAGGCAGAAGGCCGTTAAAGCCATCTAGCACTCTATCAATATAAATCAGGGTCTTCCAGCCAAAATGCTTTGGCCACTGAGGCTTTTACTGGATTTTCTGTTTCGTTTTCTATTTTCAGAGAAAAAGGCTTCAGGAAAGGGAATTTTTGTTGGCTGGAAAATGAAATATGCTTTACCATTTTTTACTGATAAATATTACTGAACACATATTTAATATTCTACATTCTATAAAGCTAATATTCTGAATCAAATCCTAATACTTCAGAGATTTACCCAATTGCCTTCAGTGGAACATTTTGTGTAAAGGAAGCAACTGCTTTGTGGATCAACACTTGCAACATTTCTTTCAATTTCAGCTGTCCATAGCAATTCAGAAACATTGGAAGCACTATGTAAGAAAAGACTAAAGACCTATCTAGCTTTTGTATCTTTTCTGAATGACCACTGTTGCTCCAGGAAACATTTAACTCCAATAATGTATTGTTTGGTAGGAGGATGAATTTCTTCCTATTCTGAGTTCATTTTATGCCCCAAGGCTTAAACATTCTTGGTGCCACAGAGCATGCAAATATATGTAAACTTCAGTATGAAAAAGCATCATACATAGAATTGAACAGCTCTACTGCAGAAAGTATCTTCTGTCAAAATCCAAAAATCATTTATGAGCTTGCAACTGTATATTAGTAGAAAAACCTACTTGAAAATTATATACAAATATAGATTTTTTTTAAAAAGCCATCCCATAGATGGCCTTCCAGAACACTTTATTCCCTGCTCATGAAGCTCTTGAAATCAGCAAAAACGTTCCTGTTTACATCCTGCAAGCTTTGCATAGTTTCATCCTGTTAGATGAACACCCTTAGAAATCAGACTCCATTTTTCCAGGGAATTTGTATCCAGTTTTGCTACAGCTGTGTGATGCTTTGGCTCCTTATTTACATACCAACCCATCACTCACTGCATACAAAAAAGCATTTTGTAAGCTGTACAAATACACATGTACCAGACTAGAAAAAGGTAAAGTCTCTTGTAAGTCCTGCACTCTAAGATTTCTGTAGACGCAGCAAGGCTGCATATCAACCTCTGCTCTGCAGAGCAATCTTCAGCTATAATTAGTCTTCCTAAATACTAATCAGTGTTTCATCTATGTGAGTTCTTAGAATATATTCAAATCCCCAATGCATTAAATAACATTTCACTGCATATTTCAATCTCTACTTCATTTCTTCCAGAGGATAGATAATTTTAGTAATTAAAAAAAATTTAAAATTATTGCCATCCTTAACAACATCAGTTACTTGTTATGCCTGTTAAATCAACATTAATAGAACCAGGTACAAAGTAACAAGAGTCTTTAGGAAGTATCCATATGCATTAGGCATTTATGTAAACAAACTGCCTTAACATGCCTTTAATGGAATTAAACATTTGTGTTGAAGGAAAATAAGGTGCCCAAAGTATTTTAAAAAGGTCATGAAGGGAAAAGGCAGGGCATGGCAGGGCACTGGGCTGGGGAGAGTCAGGACCATGGTAGCATGGTGAAAGGCTGCCGTCGTGGCTGCCTGCCGGCACACAGCTGCTGCCAGGAGTAAGAGGAGTAATGGGATAAACATGAAAAGCTCTAATAGCATGTGTCTGCCTCTACATTACACGAACTTACTGAGAAAATTAAAAAAAATTAAAAGTCAAGTATTTAAGTCTTTTTTGACTGAGCAAGTTTGATGCATAGTCACTTCTGAATGCACTGTGTCTAGGCAGTGGAAAATCCCAACAGGAATTGTTGGTGCCAGCTGAAACAGGATTATGCACACATGACTGACAGTCCTTCACAGCTAAGCAAGGAGCAATGCAAATCACTGTTGATTGATTTTTATAAATCAATTATGCTGAAAAGACAGCAGACTTCTACCTCCCACAGTAGAATTGCTGTTTGACTGGCAGGACTACAGGGCTCAAGGTGGACGTGGGCCTTGGTGTCACTCCTGTTGTGTCCCAGGCAATGCCACCACCTCCCGTGCTCGTCGCCACAGCCACAGCCCGGGCCCATCGCTCTTCGGGCAGCCTCCGTTTGCTCACCCTCGCCCTCACTCCGCACTGAGCAGGATCCCCCTGCCCAAGAGCCGGATAAAAACACTGCTGCCATCCTTGCAGCATGAAAAGGCACGAGCAGGAAGGCAGCAGAGCCCGCAGCACCGGGAGCGCCGCGCTCGGCAGAGGCTCCAGCCCCGCAGCAGCGCCCGCAGCCGCACACGCTCCCGGAGGGGAACACGGGCTGAGGGCGCAGCGAGCACAGACCTGCCCGCGCCGCACGGCTCAGCTGTTCGCTGGCTTCAAAGAATTAACAAGCTGCATGATTACTCTTCATACAGTTGTATGGAGATAATTTTTTTCCTAGCAGAAAAAAGAGATCTGTGGTGCTCCTGCACTGAGGAGCTTCAGAGACTGAAATAAAATGGCTCATGTGCTTTTTGTGTCTGTGCGGTCTCCACCGCACAGATAAAAGCAGACAGCAGAGCAGGAAGCATGCCTGGCTTCATGTGCCCTTGCACTCTGCGTTAGTGACATAGTAACTGCTTCTGCTTGAGTGAACAGAGTAAAATACTTGTTCTCTCTCTTATTAAAGATGCTGTTAAAAAACATGCCTGGATGTCAGTCTCTGCTTCCATCTTCTTCACTGAGTGCTTTCTAGGCTACAGAAAAACAATGAAGGATCCAAATGCAGACAAAATTGAGCCTTAGTACTGAAAAGGGGTACTATCTTTGAGGTTGTTGATAACACCAACTCAAAAACATTTGAAACAGCTACTTAATAGAGCCTAACATGAAATAAAGAAGCAATCTGACTGGCCTGATTTTGAGTGTGTGCTAGGATTACTCCCTTCAGTGCAGTACATTTGCTTCTGAAGTGTGCCACTGCAAGTAGATCAGCTGAATTCTAAATTAAACCCTCTTCACAAGAATATTCAGTCTACACCCCACCCTTTATACCGTGCCTTGCAAAATATGTTCTCTAGAGGGTAATAAAAACAATTATTATTTCTTTTTTGTTACAATCATTGTTAGATATAAAAAAAAAGAGCTGTGCTTAGTGCTGTCTGTTTTATCCAGTTAGTGCTACACCCATTGATTGGTTTTGGGTCCTTAATTGTACAGTAGAGGCTAATTGTACAAATGCACACCCCTTTCCTCACTTTCCCTTATACACTAACATTTTTATTCTCAGGGCTCCAACAAGCGGGCTAATTGCAAGTGCTTCAATGTGAATATGGATTGATATCCAGGAAGATGGGCAAAGTTACAAAGGAGTGTGAAGTACATAGGTGGACAACCTCCACATGCAGCATGCAAGCTGAGATGCAGCAGTTACAGAGGCACACATCGCTTTATCTGAACTGAAAGCTGTCTGTAGCTGTAACTGTAAAGAAGACCCCAAGGACTCTGATGATATATTGATACTCCATGAAAAAATGTCGTTGAATTTAGCGTATACTAACACATTTTGTACAGTTTTGTAGTATTTACTCTAGAACAGCAATGATATTCCTACTGAATTTCACATAGTTTTGCTTTTCTTTAAGATCTCTATGCTATTTTTCTATGACATTGTCCACTTGAAAATAGACATTTTCAGCTTTATCTAATTTTAGAGTATTTTGCATAAGGGGTAGCTTATATTATTAATATTTTTCTCCTTCAGTGTTTATAGCAAAATCAGGCCTCCAACCTTCAACAGACATTCTAGCAAGGCTGAAATCACACTGAGAAACTCTCAATTTATGACTTGTACCCTGAAGATGAAGGTTTTTCTCTAGCAGAAATATTGTCCAAAATAGGGAGATTTTACTCCTCATGATGTTCAGTGACACATGTGGCAAATCATCTGTTCAGAAGATAAAAAATCCAAAGGGAAAGAGCCTTGGCCTAATGTCCCCTGTGATACAACAGACCACTCGTGCAGAATGCCTTTGGTGCTGTGAAGAGCCAATTTCTAGGCAGAAGATGCCCCAATGTCACAACTATAACTGCAGGCACACAATTCTGAGCAGGCTACAAACAGCAGGCAGCTGTATCCATGCAATGCCTGGATGGTTACCATCCTTTCCCTTTGGACTACACACAGAAGAGATTTGTGTATTTATTTTCCTGCTGAATTTGAAAGGTTAGAAAGAAGTAAAATTTTAAAAAGCATTGGAGCAGAAGTGAATTCAGGGGAATGTTGGAATTTTTGCATATTTCTAACCTAGTATAAACAGAAGTTCTTCCTTCCTTGGCCTGAAAGTTCAATTTATTTCAAGAAATCTATTTAAATTAAAGCAGAAAGATTTGAAACACACCATTCTTAAAATGTGTCTTCCTATTCTTCTTTGTCTGGTTTTGTTATCTGAAGTAGGCCATGAAAACAGTATATACACACATATATATTTATAGTTATAGTTAGTTATAGTTATAGTTAGTTATAGTTATATGCACAAATGAGACTTTGAGTGAATATAGCCATAACAGCTTTTCACAAGGTATTACATTAGTATATTCAGGACTTAAGACAATCATATATTAAAATATCATGGCACTATAAAAAGAGGGAGTCTATAACCCCAGTAAAATTTTCTATTTTAATTACACCACCAGCAATTTGAAATCAAAAATTAGCATTTTGGAGCTCATTTCAGAGCTAAGGATGAGAAGTGCTAAAATCACACAGTGCCATATCATGCAGATTTTCCTCTTTGGCTAGCTTTGTTTCTGTGGTAATGGGAGTCAAATTTTTCTTCTCCTTTTTAACTAGAAAACTATCAGGATTGTCAGTAATTTTTAAGGGGTCCATTATTTGCAGAAAAGAAATGTAACTATTTCAAATATAACTCTGCTCTGAAAGCACATCATACAATGCAGTTCATACCTGGGAGTTTAATGTTAGAGTGCAGTTAAAATGCCCAGCTCTTACCAAGAAAGGACAAGAAGTTTAACCCCCACAGATTTATCACATCTTTTATCCCTGTAAAATCTGTGGGCAACAATAGGGTCCATTTTGGAACAAGCAAGAAGAAGGTCTCTGCCCTGAGCCTAATGTAGCAGTTCCCATGATGTGGCAAGGAGCCATGAAATCAGTGCTGCCTGGTGTGCTTCCACAATTGCAGTGCAGATAAACCTTTACACAAACACAAGCTGCTGTAACAAGGAGGACTCTACTCAGTGAAATACCAGCTTGTGATTTCGTATTTCCTGTGAAATATCATCTGTGTGTGTTTCCACCACAAACATAATTTGACATGACATTAATTGAAGATACCTTCTAAAGACTTCAACTCTCAGTGGATCTTAGTTCAGTGCTATATATGTGGGTTGCATTCTTTTCAAATTAAGCCAAACACTCTGGCATAACCTGAGGGATAAAATACATACCAAGACCTGGGTTTGTCCAAATTTAGTTATTTAACTGAAGTTCCTCAGCTAAGGGCTTCCAGCTACAATTCGTTGACTACAAAAGTCATGAATCAACAGAACTCAGGGAGTACATTAAGTCCTCCTAAAACCTGAATTGATTTCTGGAGATGCCTCTGTCTTACAGAACACACCCACTCTTTCCATTGACTATATGGAAAACTCAGGCACTGAGTACCTAAACGTGGGCAGAATTAATCTGTGCCCAAGTATCTGGCCCAGATATCTGTGGCATCCCTGAGACATGGAAGAATACAGCACTAAGGGAGAGTAGTGCTGGACAAAAAATGGGAGAACAGAACATGAGACATCCAAGAATTCCTCAGTACCCATCTCTGGTGAGGTAGCAAAAGTACCCCTCTTTTCTTCTGTGAGAGAGGTTTAACACAGTTTTACCATGAGTCCTCTTTTCCTTACACAGCTACTTTCATTAAACACAGATCACTGCACTGCTGGGCTGATAGCATTAAAAAAATATCAACTGACCATCTGACACACTGTAATGAGCAGTTTTCTTTCCAGCATTACTAGGCTTTATATAAATTATAAAATGCAGTTCTTATCCAGATGAACCTATGTATTTTCATCACAGCACATATCCCTGAGAAATTTGCATTATAGCTGCCAAGATAGTCTTGCCTTTTCAAGTTTGAGGGGGGAAATGCTGACAGAGGAAGATGAAGATAATTTTATATATTTCAAAGTACAGTAATTTCACACTCATAAGCCGCACCTGGTTATAAGCCTCACTTCTGGGTAGCCAGGAAGACCATGGAATTTGTCCACAAATAAGCCGCACTGGGTGATAAGCCGCACTTTTTTTTTAAAAAAAGCAAGGATCCATGTGCAACAAAGGAACAAGTTAGTAACAGAATTGCGCAATCACAGGGTTTGGTGTCAGGTGCTCAATTTGCAAACAGTTTTCACAGACCGGTGAAGCCTTTAAACACAGCCCCAGGTATCCTCCCAGTACCGTGGGTCACAGCACTCTGGCCCCTGGTGCTGGCTGCTGTGGCTCCCTGTACCGCTCAAAAGCGGTGGCTCAGCAGGCTGGCCGTGTGATCGTGGCACCAGCAAGTGGCTTGGCTTCGCACAATCGCGGCAAGCGGCTCGCTGCCCGCTCGCCAGTGGCTCCGTGGCAGCACCCTGCCCGTGGCTCCGCAGCAGCTCCCTCCCCAGCCAGCTCGCACTTCTGGATTGGCATTTCGCCGGAATTTGTCCATAAATAAGCCGCACACAGCGATTAGCCGCACTTCTGGGATTGGCTTGATTCTTCAGTGAAATAGGTGTGGCTTATCAGTGTGAAGTTACTGTAAATATTCCCTTTGATGCTGGATCTTCAGCACAACTGTCCCAGTTTTCCCAGACCTCATGTTTGGGGCAAGCACCTAGGACATTCAGAGAAATATGACCTTATAGGGTCCTTTGTCTATTTCAAATTTTAAAATTAATGTGACCTAAAATATACAATAAATAAATGTCTAAAACACACATTGTAAGGGAATTAGTATTTTGTTCTTATAAAGTGTTCCAAATTATAACCATAAGTCAGCTCCTTCACTATTTGGAGATCTACAAATTTGTTGAACTGGTAATCTTTTCTTTCTGTAATGTATAGTCTGAAGAGACATAAAAAACAAAGCACTACACTATGTTCCCAAATCCAACTGGAAATGAAAGGAGCTGCTCTGAAACACCAGGAAGCAATATTTGGTTCTAGTGGTTTTTGCTCACAAGGTGGCCATGTTTTGAGTAGTTCCTGCCAGGAAGGTATTTTGAAAGATTCATTAGATGCATTGACTTCAGGCTTAAAATAAAAATGAAGGCAGAATCAGGCTATTTTCTGGTTCAGAATGCAGCTGTTCTCTGCCTGATGGCATAACTAATTCATTTAATAATAATCAAAGAATTCTAAACCAAGATGGCCCAGAAATTCCTAGTTGCCCATTATTTTTTTCAGTTTCCCCTCATAATCAGACCTGATTGAGGGAAAATAGGAGGAAAAAATACATACATTATGCATGTGTAGTCTGATCTGTGATAACATTTTCCTTCATTTAAGAAGAGAGACAGAGATATTTTCTCCTGGCTATGCCTTTTTGAGTCTTTATTTCTTTTTTTCTGCTTCAAAAGTTATGTTTTGTAGTAATGATCCAACATTACATGGTAGTGAAGTAATGTAAGCAATACCAGTGGGGTGGGAAAAATCAATACCATTATAGCAAAGTTTAGTGCTTTGAAAGCTGAATCCAAATTTCAGAAAGGAACTGTCAAAAGATAGTTTTCAAAAATCTCAGGCAATTTTAGACAAAACTGCCCTGTATGTATAATAAATATATGTGGTCTTTATGGATGTATGTAACTTTTTTCTCCCATTTAACCTTCTTTTCAGCCTAGAAAGGGATCACGGACTCACTTCAGTAAGCTGTTTCTTTAGAAAGACATAGGAGTGCAGTTCCTCATTAAATACTTTAAAATACAGTTTGACTGAAGTCTTTACCTTCAATTGGACCCATATTTTTTTCCTTTTAAGTGTAATACAATACTAATCTAAAAAGTGATCATGTTAAAATGCTCAGGTTTTGCATGGTGGATTACCTGTATTGAAATATTGTGTACTTTCCATTAACCATAGTCACAAAATTATTTCCTTTATTTCTTTGCATCTCCTAAAAAAACATGAAGGAACCAAACACACATTTTTTTTATTTGCTCTTGCTCAGCAACATCCTTTTTGAACTAAATACCATTAGTGTCCCAGGCACCAAATACAGCATCATTGCTTGAAAATTTGGAGGGCAGAACTACTAACTGAAGATGTAAAGGTTTCCCTTTGGCATTGCAGTGAAACTTCTAGCATCTGAACTGAGCAATAACCAACATTTCCACACACGCCCTGGCTGTACTTGTACAGAACAAGCTGCGTAGGCCCAATTTCTCATCAACAGCTCCCACAAACCAGCAGAAAGAGAGCAGCACAGCACAGAGGGCAGGTTAATATCATTTGAAGGCATTGATACTATCAAGTATGAGTGAATAATGCCATCTGCGGCATTTAATTGAGAATTTAAGTATAGTAAAAGATTATACATTATTATATACATATAATACATACCTAATTACATACATAATCTTACATGTTATGCTTAAAGGGAAAATCTGTGAGATAATGTGAGAACAGCGCTAATAATATTTCTTGTTTTGTGAAATTTCTACATGAAAAATCATCCCATTGTGTAATTAAAAATGTGTAATTGCATTTAAAAAGACACTAGCCATGGAAAATACCCATTGGAAGTCAAAACCTCGGGTTCACTGTTTCCTAGAAGAACTTTACATATTATTTGGAAATTCTGGAGCTAGGAAGGAGCAAAGAATTGCTGTGTTGTCATTCAGTGACAGTAGGACCAGAACAGATTAGACAGAGGAAGGGCTGAACCTCTTGTTACCACACCTGGTCCTAAAAATTCTATGGACAGTAGAGGAGTCCCATGGCTCTTTCAGGAAGGGGACTCAGTAGATGTTGTTAGAAATTGTATCTTTACAATTACAGTAACTCTAATAACAACAACAGACTTTCTTCTAATGGCCTCACAGTACTGAATTAATTATGATTTACATAACACTCATACCATCTCCTAACACTGCAAAGGAAAGTATCTTCATTTTACAAAAGCAAAAACTCCAGTACAGAGAGTTTATGAAAGACAAAAAAAAGAAGTGTGGAAAAAAGTTAATGACAGAAACAATAACTTTTTATATTCTGAGCCAATGCCATTCTTCTGCTTTTTAGAAGGCGACTTTATAACCCTATTCTTCTAGGCTTTGAGAATATCACTCCTGGAAAGAGTCACATAAATGAGTGGGAAACTGAACCTCTGGAGGAACAAACTAAATACACACAAGAAATTTTCAAATGTACAAATTAAGCAAACTGAACAACAGACAAACTTTCCCTAATCCTCTGTGTAGAGATGTTACTTTGTCAGACAGATGACAAAAATATTCCAGGCAAGAATTGAGATTACTTAATTGAGAATGCCCATGAAAACAAATAATTGTTTCTAACAAGGAGAGGTGAAGGTTGATCCCCTATACCTGTCAATATCTCTCACCACATCTTTGATACACCAGATATCTGTTACATATATTCTAAATGAAAGGCTGGACCAACAGACTGGAAAAAGTGTCCATAGGTGTCGTTTCACAATATTGATAGCAATTCACATAAGCACATTTTAAATGCATTTTCCCAGCTCTTAAAAACAACCAAATTGGATGGTATGAATTTGATGTAGAACAACATATCTGCATATCTGAGAAATCTAGAAACTCTCTAGGCAAGGCATTAGAGAAGCAGGACACTGGTAATCTATTTGGAATTCCATTTCCATGCATAAACTGCATACTTCTTCTGCCAAACTCTGCAATAAGAGATAAGGCTTTCCACTGTGTTCCTTATGTTACCCAGCTAAAGTAGTGTTTGAGCTGCCTGCACTGCAACATCCTACTGACTCCAGCACCTTGAGATTGCTATCCTGGATTCTATTAGCTGCTCACAGATAACACACACCGCCCCACAGACAGCAGTGGAGTTACTAGGATGACAGAAAGAGAGGCTTCCTGGCTACCTCTTCAGTCACTTTATTGAAAAGCTCCGTGCTGAAATGCTGAAGGACAGAGAGATGGAAGGACAGGACAAAAGAGGATGGGACAAGACAAATGGGACTGCCAGCCATACCTTGGACAGCTCCTCAGCACCACTTCTGCCGGTGAGCAGGGTACAGTGCCACTGGACAGCGGTGACCTGGGTACAGGTAATATTTTGAGGGTTATGGTAAGCACAGGGCATGGGCCCAAGTAGAGAGAAGGGTGTCATATTGCTCTTCACTTCCAGGCTCAGTCTCCTGGTTTCTGCTTTCTTTCTCAAATAACTACTGCCCTAAGCAGAGCTGCTGGGCTGGCAGAACAGGACAGAGCACTATAGGGAAAAACAAAGAATTGGAGCACTATGGAGAGAGATGCGGGGAGTTTGGAAACAGATATGCCAAAGGTAAAAAGAGAAGGGTGAAAACATTCCAGAAGACCAGAAGAGCTGGATGAGAGAAAATTATAAGAAAGGGAGGATGAGGAGAGGCAAGAAAAGTAAAAAAATGTAGAGAAGGGAGCAAATGAGACATTGAAGTAGAAGAAAAGAAAAGGTTTATAGAAAATTGAGTGATAGAACTGGGATGGTGAGATGGCAAAGAAAATGGGGAAAATATGTGAAAGAGATATTAATAAGAGATGCACAAGTATCTAGAGAGCAAACATACAAAAATGTGTGGGAAGAACTGAAATACTGAAATACGTAATCCATACTATTGGCAGTAATACCAATTTCTGGAACATCACACCTAATCTCCAAACCTCACATCTATATCCCAAGACAAATCAATACTCATTATTCCAGCCACCAATCCATTAACAGATGAATGGATACATTTTAAGTCCTGGGAAAACGTTAATACTTTCCATCCTCTTAACAATGCTCCCAATCTTGACTTTAGAGCAATTTAAAATGTAGCATTTTAACCTATTTAATTTAGAAGATATGGGCATTCATTGCTTTTAATTTTGCTTTTGTGCTATAAATAAACTAGCTGATGATATCTAGGAGTCATAAACAATTTTCCTCTGGTATCAAAGATGGTGACAGGGTTCTTCTGCATATTCATCAAGTTGCATGAACATAAACAAGAAAGTTTTGCTGATTACTTGCCCTACTTCTTCCACTATAGTGAAATTTATAACATTCCAATCCTTTAACAGCAGGTCAGACTCCCTGAACTAAATTCCAGTGTGAATGAAGGGAACTATTCCTATACTCTAATTTAATTATAAATTAAATGTAGAATTTTACATCAAAATGGTAAACTTTTCTGTTACCAAATCAGTAAAATGTAGAAAAAATAGTTGAAATAAATTATTGCCATTAGATAGACAGATGAGCCCATTTGAAGTATGGTAAAATCAAGTATTAAGCAGTTATGAAAGTAATACCTCCTTCATTTATTTTCCTAGGGTTTAGACATGTAATTTGTCACTGGTCACAGTTCCCTATTTATCACTAAAATTCGTATCCAGAAAGCGTTCTACCAGAGCAGGAAAGCAAATAATAGTAATGAAAACCATGTGAAAATTACATTCTACCAAATAAGTACTTATATTGTTGTTCTGTTATCAAAGACATTTAAGTTCCAAACAAATAAATCCTTCAATCAACATAAATGAACTCCTGGGAAAGATGAATAAAACTACACTACTGCGTGTTTGAGTTAATTTGGAATTAATAACATTTTTGTAAGGTTTTGCTTCTTTGAAAATTCAACTGTTTGCTTTTTAATTTGAGTTAGATTAAAGCTATCAATAATTATATTTCAGTGCAATTCAGGGATACTTTTGAAAACTGGTCAGAGTGACATCCCTTTGTCCGCAATAGGAAAACAGATTTTTAATGGATTTCTGGTCTCTAATTAAGATGCAATTTGAAGTCCTAGTATGTAAATTGCTGTGGCCTTTTAAAGTAATATCTCCAAGAAGGAATGCCTTATTTTTCATGAATTTGCAAGTGTGTGGATGAAGTTACTGTTTTAGCTCAACACAGTTTTTGCCAAAGCAAATCACTAAGGTCTCCCTTAACCTACAATGATCTGCTCCTCAGGCAATGCACAGCTCCTTGCTCCTCAGTTAATTGACAGCTGTTTGTCTGTCCATAAAAGCCTCCCACAGCATTCAAAAGGAGCTTCTCCCCTTTGGTATATCTCACCATCTAATTCATAAAGTGTCCCCTCAGGGTGGAACTCCCTGGTAATGGCAGCTGGATTTTGCTGAATTTGGACTACACAGCTTCTCCCCTCTATACATCTACAAAATCAACAAAAAACTAATTCCTCTAAAGTTATACGAGCAAAGCTTTAGTCCCTCATTTGGGGTTTCTTACACTGATATTACAGAAGTCATAAAGATGTCAGATCTCCCTTTGAGGCATTTCACTAGGCTGAGGGACACACTGCAGAAATATCAGGCCAGCAGGAGAATTCTCCACCAGCCAGTCTACAAAGAAGAGGCCTGCAGGAGCTATGTTTACTACAATATTTGGTGTTCCTGAATGCTTCCACAGGCTGGAAGCTTTGTTGTTCAGGCAACACAAAGTCGAAGTACATTTGAGCTACTTTGGTTTTATCTTAGGTAACACTTTGAGCTCTAATTTCCCAAGATTTTGTACCATTTTCTTTCTAGAATCTGTCAAATTCAGGAGCAACCATCCAGGGAAAGCCAGGTGCTGAATGGAAGAACTTGAAGCTAAAAGTACTCATAAAGACATCAGATATGTCTAGTTCCCTGTTTTTCCTCATTCCTATTTATCCTACTGTTTGTGTTTAATGGAGCAGCGACACAAAACGAGAATTTATTGCCACGCTCTGCCATGACCTGCACACAGCTCAGCCATGCACAGTCTGTGCTTCTGCTTGCACTGTTGCAAAATAATCTTGCATCTTCCCCATATCTTCATTTTTTTTCCTGCAAGTTACATCTAATAGCTACAATCCTTAAAATTCAGTGAGAACTCATCATGGCTTGAAGGTGTTTAGGATATTCCAGTCAGAAGAGATGAAGAAGTGCACCAGGAGAATCACCCTCCACATGATAGGTATCTTATTGTTACTGTTGTCCTTACAACTTTGTTCAGACTTTGCACTCTGGACTTTAGCAAGACACTTCTATGGTGAACACCTGTTGACTGTTCACATCTACATTTCCATTCTTAATAGACTCTTCCACATTTAATTCAGCAATGGTTGATTTTAACAGCCTTCTAAGCGTGATCACAAAGGGGCTGAAAGCCATCTGACAGCTCTTCACTCTCACACTACAGTACCAAGGTACAAAATTGTTGTATAACCTCTTATATTTTTCCCATGTGCTAATTTTATGAAGAAAGCTGTCTCCGGGAATATTCAACAATTTTTTATAATCCAGGTATTTCTGCTCAACTTATTCATAGATCAGGTTTTTATTCACTTTTATTCCAACAAGATGATAGACTGATTCTTGCACCACGCTATTTCTGCATTTATTCAAACGTTTACTGACAATGAGTTTTTCTGCTGCCTGATGATGTTGATTTTTTTCAAGGAGAATGCTATGCAAATAATAAAATAAGTATTTCATGGTTTCTTCCTTTCTGTTAGTTCAGCTAGAGTTTTCTGGTGCTATGCAACATGAATATTAATCCTGATATGTATTGAGTGCTATTGTGGAATTGCAGTAATTTTTAGTTGACGTGATTTCACTCAATTGTCACATTGCTTTTAGACCTCATAAACACAAAACCCCATATTTATATGCATATGTACACATAGGGTAGGTTTTTTATGCCTTGGTTTTACTAAAAGTGAAAATTATTATTTAATAGTGTGGGGCAGGAGTTTTCTTCAATTGTGAGGCTACCTCATTTGTGTCCTTGACAACAAACAGCACTATGATTACAGACTTCCAAAATAATTTATGTACTCATATGGAAGTTAATACTGGACTTCAATATCATAAAAACAAAATATTTTTGTCTCGTTTGAATTTGGAGCATCTAAGCACACTCTGAAAAACACAATTTTTAGTACATTAGATATTTTTCCACTACTTCCTATGAAAAAGATTACCTTGTGTTACAATTCGCTTGCTAAAGTCATGCATGCAGTTTGCCTTTCTCAAGGAATTTGAAAGACGCATTTTTCATAAAAATTCTCTATTTTGAGAAGGTGTTTATTTAAGCTGAAAGAACATGACATCAGAGCCTTGGATATGGCAATGCTATGTTGAGAAGCAAATACATGCAGTGGTTAGAAAGGGATGAATTAATAAATATCAACAGGCTGTTGTAGTCCTGAAAATGTCAGACAAGTATATCAGTCCTATTCAGACATGGTATTTCATACAGACAATGAGGGCAAAGAGAATTTCTGCTGGGACTCCAGCATTTTCATTTAGACAAATGGATTCTACTGTTAATTGCATGACTGTAGTTTCTTACTGCACCTCTCTCTGCCTGAGCTCATGCACCAAATAGCTGACACCTAATTAGCTAGCAATAACTTGCTCAGATTCAAGCAAAATATTTGTGACAGGTCATTGCACAATAATCCAGATTTGTTTATCATTGATATCTACATAAAGTTGCTTTAAAGAGTCATTGATACTCCAGAAATGGGCTGAGATTTTCACATTCTGACATTTTCACACCTTCATGCCTGCCACTAGGAACTTAAATACAGAGCTGTTCAGGTAACCAAGAATCTACCATTATCAGCGCAGAAATATAGACACAGAAAACACACATTGGGCACAGGCCATAGTGAACACAGACTCAACATCAGCCAGCCACAAGGCAGCTTCACTAAAAAGCCACGCAACCACTCAGCCTGTTGCTAAATCTGACTTAAGGGAAAGCAGTTCACAGATACAAACCATAGTCCAGCATTATGCTTCTGCAGCCACATGGCTTGCAACCCATAACTTTCCTAAGGCCAGAAAGCACAGGCATGTAAGCCTGCAAAATACTCTGTAGATGTGTTCATAAATAGAACTTAAAGCCACAGATTCAGAAAAATTATCTTAGCATGACTCATGCAAAATATGCAAAATTCATTTTTCAAACCAAACACTACAGTGTAAAAGGCAGCAGGAAAGCCAGGAATCATTCAGAGTCATCTGCTGCTTTAAAGCTGTGACCTATATCTAGCAGCCAAGGGAAAGACATTAGAAGACAGAGCTTTACAACAACAGGAGATTATTAGGCATAGCAGAGAAACAATTGCTTGTTGCAATTATGATTTCAAAGCAGAATTTAACTCTCCCATCTGCACTGTGCATCTCTTTTGTATGTTTTGAACTTGTTCCACTATGAATGTCCCAGTGCTGTCACATGCCATCTATCCAAGAGTGCTATGTGCTGCCAACATGGGATCTACAGATGGGTCAAAGAGGAAGAATTTGCCCTAACATGAAAAAGCAAGGAAGAAAAAACCTGCACGTGAAGAAAGCTAATGCAAATGTTGATAATTAAATGGATGCCCTTGATACCATTCAGCTATCCAATTTTGCTATATCCTGTAATTTTCCCCCTTCATAGCATTTATCAGGTTCATATGTAAGGTACCTTGTTTAGGTGCTGGGAATGCTGCCATGTTGTCTGATAGGAGCTTTGTCCTAGAAGCCAACAGTTTTATTTCTCCAAATAACAGACTATACTGAGACAGTTGCACCAAAGATTAGACAGCCTGTTCATAAAGTATTTATAAAAATGTATCTGTCTTATGACCAGAACAATCTTTTAAATGAATGATTAAAACAAGCAACATTCCCTCACTTGCTCAGGGCAGATTTACCTATAGAATAACACGTGAATTCAATTCACAGAGGAAATTCCCCCAAATTTTCCTGAGGGACTGGGGGTGTGGGGGGGAAGAAGAATATATATACAAACACACTGCTGCATTTTTGAATTCTGATATGGCAAGTAAAGCAGAACAAAAAACATCTGTCAATTCCACATAGCAAAGCCCAGCTCCCATATGCCACCCCTTCTCAAGAGAGGATTACTGTTTTAATATGCTGAGTTCACATCATCTATTCTGCCTTCAGTGGGCAAACCAAACAAACAAAAAAATATCTTCTATATAGTATGGTTTAACCCTGATCCATGCACAGAGCCCTAAAAGTGGCCTTTGTGTGAGGAAATTCTGTGGTGACCAGAAGAAAGCAGGTTTCCTTAGGCTACTAAGCAATGGTAACTACCATTTCTGTAGGCCCCTAGGTAATGGTGGCTGCAACTGCAGCTGCTGCTGCAGCCTCTTGCTAAACTTCTGCTTGCTACACATGCCCAGAGCCACTCTCGGACCAGGTAATCTGCACAGCCATAGACTTACCAGCTCCTCTAAATCTTCGTCATATTATTTCCTACTGCTTTTGCAAGTGGGTTTATTCACTGATAAGACACTGGTCCCAGCTTCTGCAGTATGCTTTCTGTTGCCATGGAAGCAGTGAAACCACAGCCATTGCCTGTGTCCAGCCCTTTACACATCCTGGGAGCAATGGCAGACTTTGCTGCAGAGGGGAGAGAGCACCTGTACAAAGAGACTGATCAGCAGTCACATTTAATGCAGTGCAACTTTGCCAACACACTACATTGTACTGGAAAAGAATTTCATATTATGTTTCTAATAACTCTGGCAGCTATTGTCAGCCTGACAATCACAAAGAAAGGTGCTTTCTTCGCTTAAAGAAGTTTCACCAGCAATGCTTTAGGGGGCCAAGGTCTTAGGTCAAACAGCTCTAAAAAATCAGCTTGCAGTCACCAGCGGCACTGACTGATTGCCAAGTTTTCTTTTTGTTGAGGGAATAACAAATCACTCCTAAAAACTCATTCTAGATGAGTCAGAAGAGGCCTATTGTACACATCTATGAACTTCATCTTTTAGCTCCTCAACTCCTTTAAATGTTTTTATGAACTTGATTGGTTTTGCTGAAGCAAAGCATAAACAAACAATTTTCTGCTTTATGCTAAATGTTCTATGACACTTCTCTGAGTTTGCTTGAAGGTGGGTAGAAAAACTGTCAGGAATAGAGCAGATCCTGTACAGATGACTATCCAACACACAGATGCATTCCTAGTACACACATCACCACACCTTCTTGTAAGACTATCACGATTGAAATGGACAGGAGGTGTTTCTGAATTAGTTACCAGCACACTTTCCTTTAGGAAATCATATGGATCAGACACTTGTGGTGAACTGCCTCTCCACCAACACCCAGTGTCTACCAAAGCCTCTCCACCACTCACCTCCTCAGCTCGAGAAGGGACAGAAAATAGAACAGAAGGCTCATGAATCTCCACAAGAACAGGGACAGATCACTCACTAGTTGCTGTCTTGGGCAAAACAGACTAGACTCGGGGAAATGAATTTAATTTACTATCAATTTATTAGTAAATTTATTGCCAACCTTATCGGCAGCTAGGAATCCATTGCTGGCAGCACACCAAAAATAGTGAAGTGGCACCTTAACCTTGGTTACTTAATTGCTGAGAAAGTTGTTCTAGCTGAGTCTCAAGTGAGGACCTGAGTGAAAGCCCAGAGAGAAGGGTGGAAAATGCACCCTGGACATGTCCATACTTGCCCATCAAAGCCACCTTTAGAGTGGTTTGAGACAGACCTGCCCCACACTTGGGACACAGGCACTGATGAGCCTTCTCTTCCTCTGTAGGACTAGAATCCTGTGTAGCTGAGAGAGTCACTAAGCAGCCATGTCAGAGCATGCTGATAGTAGATGATAGAAACTGACTGTTTCCGGTGACACTACAGTCTCAAGACTTTTGGGAGTCTTGAACTTCCAGTGTAGTGGGGAAGCACATGGACTCAGAACCCTACAGGATAATTAGTAAAAGGACTGTTAGTCAAGGGTCTGTTAAAGATGAAGGCTGGAACTGGGTCACTCCTCACCAGGAGGAAAGCTCATCTTCTTTCCCAGTGTTTGACTGACCCAGGCAAGTGATCACAGCCCCAAGCCTAACAGAGTTCAAGAAGCATTTGGACAATGCTCTCGGGCTCATGGTGTGACTCTTGGAGATGGTCCTTTACAAGACCAAGAGTTGGTCTTGATGGTCCTTGTGGGTCCCTTCCAAATCAGCATGTTCTGTGATTCTGTAGCACGGTCTGTCACCAAGAAAAACTAACCACTTCAGCTAACTCATATATAACCCTTCTCCTAGCTTTAAATGAAACAGAGAGAATTAGTACAACTCTTCCTGCCCTTACAGCAGTCACACAGCTCTCATGGTGTCCTTCCCACCAGACACATCTTTATAGTGAGTTTGTAGAATAGAAGCTGGCTACTACCTTGTGTTTCACTGTACATATTATAAATGCACTCTTGACTGGCCTTTAGGCACTTCAATGATAAAATATACTTTATAGGAGGAATTTTTCCAGTTTCTAAAGTTACATCACAATGTGAGTTTTTTTGGTTCATTTTACCAGAGAAGCACCTGACCCCCCCTGATTCTCCCAGAATATGTGTGAAATGGGTAGAAAAATTTTAATAGAGCGTGCTTATTATTTTCATGCCAGATACACGATTTCACAACAATCAAGGCTGATACAGAAAACGCAATTTAAGTGGTATCACATATTACCCACTCTCCCCAATAATAGTTACATATTTGGCAAGAACAAAATCTTTCAACAGCACCTCAACTCTTGCTGTTTTACTTGGGATAACCCACCAGCAAAGTTAATAAAAAGAGACTTATTTTATTTAAAGGCTAGACTTGTACTGATGGGTATGAACCACTACTAGACATCCCCACACCACTCAGTAATTTCCTGGAATTTAGTGCTGATAGACAGGCACAAACCTCCTCTGCTCACAGCTTCTAAGTTCCCAGTAACCCTCCCAGCTACCTCCACTACCTGCAGGCCCCTGACCTGCCTTTTACAAGGCTACCAACAATTGCCCTGATTCCTGAGCCAGCAGCAACCCTGTAAATCTTTCCTAACAGGGTTAAGACAAGAATATGTGTTGGTATGGCAACGTGTGTTGCAGCTCTGAAAAGTCTTTTTCAATGATTCGAAGTCAGACTACAGATTTGCCTTCCACACCTGCCTGCAGGCATGAAGCACGTTTTTGATTTCACCCCCTCATGCAGCTTGTCTACTCAGTGCAGAGCATGGATTCGCATAACCACTCTGGATAAATGAAAAGAGAACAGCTAGAAAAGAAAAGGGGCTGATGAGAGCCTTCAGTTCCATTGCCATAGCTGCCAAAATACTAACAACCATCTGAACAAGAACAGCAGGTAATTTCCCATTTTCCCCCTAAAGGAGAAAGACAGGAAATAAACAATGACTGCTTGAGTCACACTTCTCTCCTTGTACATTAAAGCTGAACATCACGAGGCAAGAATAAGCTTATAGGGACAAGACAACTTCTTGTTGACTAATAACAACCTTATTAACACCCTACAAAGAATGAAAATACTATCTTTTACAGAGAATTCCTACAGGTCTTATCCAGGTTACCTCGCTTTGACATCAGCAGGAGCTTGCCTGAGAAAAGGCTGCAAACTTTGATCCATAAATAGGATCTTAGCACATTTCACCATGGAAACAATTGCACAGGTTAATTCTGTTCTCTTGAAGATTGTAGCAGGAGCTGCACCAGATACTTCACAGATCAGAGAAATCCCATGCCTCAGTATTGCACATGGGGTTGAAGAGCTCAGTTTGGCTCAGTCCCAGTCGCACTACTCCCCCTGACTGGCACTAAGACTGAGGTGAGCTGTCATTAGCATCTTGATTTCAAAGAGCACACCTGCAAGAAGAGAACACTGGTTGTATAGGAATGCTACTCCCTGGAACGTTCTTTTACTCTGTTTCAGAAAAAATATTTCCCAGAAACAAGATAAACGCAGCAGACTCCTCAAGGAACATCCTAAACACCCCCGATGCCCGCCGAGATCCTGTTCAGGTCTCTCAAACCTGTACGGGTGCGTACATATCTGCCGCAGCCAGAGCACCCCCGTGTGTGGGGGCTCCCCTGCCCCTCGGTCCCTGGCCCGGCTCGAAGGGGTTAAGCCGGCCGGGACCCCCGCCCGCCGCCGAGCGGGCTCCTGACGTCAGCCCCGCGCAGGGCGCAGCGCTCGGCGCGGCGGCGGCGGGCGGAGGAGACCGGCGGCGGGCGGGCGGCTGCGAGCGGCCGGGGCTGCGCTTGGCCGCGGGGCCGCCGCCCGCAGCCCCGCCAGCATGTCCGCCAAGGAGCGGCAAAAGGGCAAAGTGACCAAGGACAGCGTCACCCTCCTGCCCTGCTTCTACTTCGTGGAGGTGAGTGGCCGCTGCGCCGAGCGGGCTGGCCGGGGGCTGGAGGCGGGCGCGGGGAGCGGCGCGGAGCCGATCCGCGGGGAGCGCGGTGCGCCCGCGGACAGAGAGCTCGCCTCGGTGCGCTGTCCGCACCGTCTGGTGCAAAACCCTTACGTGATGCTTTGCATCGCCGAAGTCAGCATCAAAGCTCCCTATAAGGAGCAGGCGTGAATTAATCTCATCTTTCGAGCCTTCTGAAGCAGGAATTATTTCTAAGAATTACCCCAGAACATGAAAGGGATGCTCAACTAAATCGGGCTATGTGCACAGGAACCTCTCGGGAGGAAGACATGTTTCAAGAAGGGCTGGCTTCCAGGCAAACGCTGCTTGCATTGCTTTGATAGAATAAAAAATCACGTTCATAAGGGAATGCTTAGAAAAACAGAAATGTTCTCAAGTAGGTAATCACTGGTATATTTTTGCTGACCCCTGGAGTATGTGTTTCCTCTATCAGAGCTAAAAATGTCTGGTTGGAAAACAGAATGAGGTTCTCGGCACATCTTCTAGGGCAAAACCTGCTATGGCTGCTCAGCTGGTAGCAGGTAGAGTTGCAGAGACATTGGCTGCTTGGTATGTCACTTGGAGGCACTTAGCCTCCCTGGAAAGTAAAATCACTTGGGTACTTCTGGAAGATCATGAGTAGACACAGTTTAAGCTTAAAGAAAGCACTGTGATGTGGATTTGTTTAATGGCACAGCAGAAAGAGGAAGGTAAAAATATTTTATGGGGTGAGTAAAGTGTTTCATGTGACCTACTCACAGGGAAGAGAGCCTGAGGCACTCTGAGGTTCCTAACTTAGGTAGGAAACAGATTGTGAAAATAATGTGAAGAACTTAATGGTACAATGCGGTGTAAGTTAACTATACCTGGCAATCAAAAGCATTATGTATATATATATGTACACACACATGTAGATATATATAATTACATATATATATATAATTAAATATTAAATATATAAACATAGGGTGAAATATAAAACAAAATACATTTTCTCTCAGATGTAATTGAAGTGCTTTGGAGGTTCTCTAGAAGGTAGAAGGAGGTTTGGCCCAGAAGGAATTTTAGGCAACAGAGGGATCATTCTGTTCCCTAAGCACCTGGATATGGTCACCTTAACACTAAGCTGCACCAACTGGAAAGCTTAACAGACTGGTAATATGGAAACATCAAGCTCATACTATCAATGTGATTAGGCCTGCTCACAAAAAGCCCTTTGATGGTAGACACTTGCTGTGCCATATATCTTACATTAGGAGGGAGAGGTCAAGCTTGGAGAAACCCCTAAGAAAAGGGAAGGGGCTTCTTCACTCTGTGCTGTCTTTGCTGCTTTGGGAATCCAGACAGGAAGGGAGGTTACTGTACATCAGCCTGAGCAGGACTTTAATGCTGGAAATGATGTAGAGGTCCTGCAAGACACAACAAAACTTGTGCTGTTAGGTGGGCTGTGCTTTGGCCTGCAGCAAGATGGGATGAAATGCAGAGCAACAGCACAAAGCGTGTGCCTGCTGCTCCTAAGAGTTGCCTTATGTAATACTGATTGCATACATATACTTTCCCTAGAAGCTCCCTGCAGCTGTTACAAGGAATAAGGTAAAGGATTCTGTGAGCAGTGAAGAACCTACACTGAGCTCTTTTTACAGTTCCCACATGAGGCAGAGAAGTTCTCCACTCAGATCTGGACTGTTAGCTCCTTCAGCAAGTCATTTCAAGCTTCATTTAAAAACAGGTGGAGATCTTTTCAACACCTAGTTGTTCTGAGGGAGTCAAAGTCCTCAATTAATAGAATGTGTCCTAATGAACTTTTAAGACTTCGGTGTTATTCAGTCACAGGAGCAATCAAGAGTCTGTGTAGCCCTTCCTCACCAGGAGTAATTTCTAGTTATTGAACTGCAGATTTACAGCCCCTCTTGAACTGAAAAGTAAAAGGAACATCAAGAGGAAAAAACTGGCTGCAATACACCTGAACCTAAACTTTGATTAGGAAACTTTCTGGTGAGTTATCAGCCCTGTCCCTTTACATAGCAGGAGGATTTGAAACCATTTCCCACTTCTCAGTTGGGTACTCAAATCACTTGGGTGAAAGGCTAACAGCAGTTCATGTGATACTTGAAAGGAGCATGTAGCTCATGTTCCCTGTGAACTCCCACTCCACGTTTGCACTTGTGCACTAATTCCAGTCAGACTAACGAGAACACCTTTCTAAAGCTTTGGAGCACAGCAAATGCCAGCACTTCAGCAGCATCGGGGAAAGGACATGACTTCAAATCATCTGTTGGCTCAAACAGAACCAGATTAAGTTGTACTCATAAAGAGGGATTTATTCAGAGATCATTTTATTGCAATGAGAAGTTGGCAAGTGTAAGGGATAGAGAAGTCACCCAGGGTGGTTGACAGGCATTACCATGTCATAAGGATTTCTTTGTAAGCAGGAGGTAAAGTCCTAATGCAATCCAACAACAGCCAACTATTTAAACCCAAAATTTACCTACTTTAAATATGGCTTTCTGAGTTTTAAAGTTTTTATTTCATAAATGGATGGTAAGAAACAGTCTTTCAATCTCTTGCCTTTGAATTCTGTCAATTCTTTTATGTATTTTTTTTTTCTTTTGGCACTCATCCTCTTTTATTTTCCCTCTCCTGATCATAGCAGACAATGCCTTTCCACTCTGAACTGCAACACAAAAAACCCATAGCCCATTAAATTTCTATCTTCAAACAAGAAAAGTAGGTATGCTGACATTGGGTATGCTGACATCCACTTTCCAGCAAGACCTATTTAGAAGGTCTAGGCCCATGGAAAAGCACATTGTTAAAAAATATATATATATGTATAAATGTGCTTGGTTTTTTTTCCTCTTGAATGCTAGACAAAAGCACAGACTTGGAAAAAAAGATGTTGAGTTGAAAGTTTTATATTTTTTCAACGTGGTAGGAAAGGCATCTATTCATGTTATACAAATGAAATATGTTTTAAAGAGGGTACATGGAACAACCAAAATAATGCAAGCATGCGGAACCTTAGAAACAGCAATACACAAGTAAATTCTGACAGTAGGGGTTTTCAACTGTTAGGATCCTTAAGAATGTGTTATGAATGAGATTAATTCCAGTAAACAAATGTGTTTAGTGGCAGTGACTTTCAGGCTTAGATAAAAATATGATTACATAGAATGTAGGCAGGCCAACTGCTCTGGAGAAAGGGAGGCTGAGGTGAGATCTCATAGGTTTCTACAGCTTCCTCACAAGGGAAAAGATGAGGGCAGGTACCAATCTCTCCTCTCTGGTGACAAGCAACAGGACCCAAGGGAATGGCAGGAAATTGCATCAAGGAGGTTTAGGTTGGATATTACACAAAGGTTCTTCACCCACAGAGTGGCTGAGCACTGGAATAGGCTCCCCAGGGAAGTGGTCACAGCGCCAAGCCTGACAGAGTTCAAGAAGTGTTTGGAAAATGGTGTCAGGCACATGGTATGACTCTTGGGGATGGGCCTGTGCAGGGCCAGGAGTTGGAGTTCAGTGGTCCTTGTGGGTCCCTTCCAACTCAGGACATACTCTATCAACTGATGGATAATTCAAACTGGCCGGTGTTTCCAACAAAAGACATAAAACTAACATGCTTCTCTTAAGATTATTAGAACTATTCTTCATTTACATTGGAAAAACAAAAGGAGAAGCAGGCTAGAGCTTTGAAAGACAGGGAAATGGAAAGAAAATGAAGAGACAGCTTCCGAAAAATGTGGATGGGTCATTCTCTAAAAGCATTTGAGGCAAATAAACATTATGAAGTAAATCTCAACACACTTTCAATTACCTGTTTTCAAGTTTCATGATTCATAAAATAAAATAACTTGATGACTTATCCTATGTCTCATAAGAATGTTTTAGGGCTTATTTTAAAGGACTGGTAATAGTTCTGCTTAGCAGAACCTCTTATTAGCACACACTCCTGAGAGCTGAATAATTTTAGATTGCCTTGTGCACACTTACCTGAAGGACATGGTAATCATCACTGCCAGGCAGTTAGGCCTCTTTTGTTCCTAATTATGCTTAAGGCATTTTAGGGTTCTGTAGACTGACTGTATGGGTTATCTGAATTTCATTTGCATAGCTGAGAAAGACAAAGCTTTCCATGAAAATTCATAGTCCCTCTAGCCTAGTGGGAATTACTTTTCATGGTAAAAAGTCTACATACCTCTAGGAGACCTTGAAAATGAGTATTCCTGGAATAAGTTTCAGGGTTTGTTAACTGACTTTGTTTTCAGCATACTCAGAGTATATAATTATTATATTCACTTAGAGAAGAAATATTGATGTCTTGAATTTTAATATCAATCTGGAACACTTCCAGAGATATGTAGTTTCCATTCCTGGCAGAGCGGTCACACTTTGGAATCGGGACAGACAGATTTCTCTTGGTGAAAGAAATAATCTTTACTTACGCTCTCCCATTTCAAAAACTCCTGATTCAAATCCTGTTCTCATGGAAGTTGCATAAATTTTCCCTTTGACTTCAGTGGCATTACTGCTTCACCCAGTGCCTCATATGTGGGAATGCAAAAGGTCAAGGTGTTGTCAATCTGCATGACTCGATACATTTATTCTCCAGCTAAATTGTGTTGCTGTAGCACAGCCTTCATCTGCTGGTTGTGTAACTTCCAGGGACTAAAATTGGAGATATTTGGAAATGTCCCTTGTGCAGTTAAATTTGCTTCCTTATGTTGTCTTCTAGGCTCTGTGTTATGAATGCATATGGATACAGCTGCTTTTTCTACATTTTCCAGAGCTCAGCCAGGCCTTAATCAGTTTGGAAACACTTCTTCCAGTAGTAGAAGACCACTTATTTTCCTTGTTCCCCAAAGGAGTTGGAATTCTCACCAGCAAAAAGCATAAAGTTCTGTTATCATTGTGGAACTCCAGGCTGCAGAACCCAGGAGGACATGAGACCCCACTGAAATAAATGCATGTAGAGAATTGCCACTGTGTCTCAGTGACAGATGATTTACTTCCTTTTGTTTCTAACATACACTGAGAGAGCTGGGCTCGAAACATCATTTGATACTCAGTAGCACTTCTTAGTCACATCTGGAATGCTTTTCAGCTGTTCAGCCATGTATGACCCACAATATTTAAATTACAATGACGTGCAAATCTTGTATAGGTGTGACTGCAAAAAAAAAAAAAAAAAAATTAGGGGAGTGCAGTGATTAGAATAAGAGAGCTAACTAATAGGCTGTAGGAATAAATCTTGCATCCTAAGAACAGGATGTTTGGACCTAATGTAAGAATTAAACTGTAATGCTGTGCCTTAGAAGCACAGTGTAGTTATAGTCCTCTAGATAGGTTTTCTGTTATACTTGAATTAACTGGGGGCTGCACCCAACAAAGATCCCCAATGGCAGCAGATGAAATTATCCCTTTGCTACTATCAAAGTAGCATAATATTTTCCAAATACATCTTTTTCTCTCTAAAGAGTCATCCATGTGTGAGAGGAGAAGGAGAAATACACTTAGCTCTCTGCTCACTGAGCTGAGCTAGTTGTGTGGCTGACTCTCAGAGGACAGATGACAGATGGGTTTATAAAGTTGCATTACAGACCAATATCCCCAAAATATTAGGGGGCTATCCAAGACCTGAGGAGGCTGCTATGCATTCACAGCAGCTGTATAATTCATTGGCCAAGTCATCAATGTTGCATCCTCCCTATCACTTCTGTGCTTATGGAAGAGCCGTAGAGTCTAAACAATACCAGCTTTTAGCAGGAGATGACCAAAAAAGGGGAATTAAAAGGGAGGTGTCACCCCTGTGCCAAGGCTGTCTTTGGAAAACAAATGCAAATGCCACAAGCTAGATGTCCCTTTAGGTTTTGTCTATGTGCTTGGCTACTGTAGAGTTTGAGTAGTTCTCAGTGAAAGAAGGCTCTGCTCCCTCTTGACCTAATACTTCCAGTAGAAAAAGAAGGCCTGAATAGGTTAGAAATTAAAAGAGATACATTTTTCTGAATTACTGCCTCTTCCAAAAATGTATAATCCTACCACCTCTGATCATCTTTTATAGTTGTTAAAAATCTTTTACTCTGGAGCCAAAGTTAATAAAAACCAGCATATTTTGGAACCTTAACATGCACAGGAGCTGAGCTATTACAAACGTGGTATCTTGTCTGATGATCCTGTCACCTGAAAGTTCAGTTTGTAGGGAGTTCACAAGTGGCCAAACAGCATGGGGGGAGGCCACTGGTGAAAGGATGGCACCTACAGGATTACATTTTTTTGTATGTATGGAAATCAGCATGCATTAGAGAGTACAATAAATTGTAGTATTGTGTAGGGATCTGCAGCTTTGTCCTTTTGAGATGGGGTTTCTGAAGAAATTTCTAGCTGAAATTTGGTGACACTGACCTGGAAACAACTGCCTTTTGTTGAAGTGCTGCTGTTCTTGATTTACCATAACATTGCAGCAGGAGCATGAAATAAATTTTGTGATCAACAGCACATGTAATATCCTAAATCTCATCGTAACAATTATTAATTGATTGTTATTATAATTCATGTAATTAAACAATAATAATTAAGATAAGGAGTCATCAATTATGTTTGAAGTCACACTGAAAAGAAATGCATTACTGGTGTTTTTGTGTTTTAAATTTGTGCCTGAGAATTTACTTTAAACACATATATTTAATATAATATATATGTAGAATATATAATATATAAAATTTGTAAAGTATTTATAGATTACTCATGCCCAAAAATATTTTTGTTAAACGATTTTTATTCTGTTGGTTTCTCCCTGTGTGATTCCTGCTTCACATATATTTATAAAAAAAAAGAAAAAAGCACTTCTATTGTGCATTCAGCATGACTGAGATTTCTGAAATAAATAGGAACTATATCACTGATATATCAGCTATGTTTTTGGTCTTACACATACTGAGAACTTTCTATTAAGATCTGGTAAAAGATAAGAATAATTTGAAGAGTTGCAGGAAGATAGCTGTTGTATTTCCAAAGCTAGACTGTAATTGGCAGCCACAAATCAATTAAGTTAAATTCTGAAACCAATGCTGGAAATATAGATAACTTAATTTTCCAAAATGGTAATTATAATAGATTTCAAAGACATCTGGGATTTGAAATTCAACTTTAAGTTGGAATTAAATCAAATAGCATTAAGTTTAGGAGAAGAAAGACAGATTTATTTTATCTGTACATAATTTCCACAAAAGTTAGACAATGGTGAGGGACAAGTACTTTAGAGCAAAGACTAAATCCTTACAGCTTCGGGCCAGATGAAACCTGCATCCAGAAAAGGGACAAGGAGCAGCAGAAAATCAAGTTCAGGCAGAAAAGCAAAAAGCCTTTATACAGCTGGAAACCTTCAATTTCTGAAAAGGCTGAATGCCTTCTTTTGTAAGACTGAGACATGTAAGAATTAAGTTTAGAATATAAAAATAAATCTCATTTTTCTGTCAAGCCAGTCCCCTGCTCTATAGTCATCCCATGCTTAGTGCTCTCCCTTCAGACAGTCATGGGCTCTCAAAAAGGAGAAAATGGCAGAATTTGGCTGATGCCATTTCTTAATACTGACCTACTGTGGAAGGTCTTCAATCACAGCAATGACCTCAGTGTTCACCCCTGTCAGGATAACAGGAACCTATCCTCTTTCCATTCTGTCCTGCTGTCCATTGTGAACCCTTCAGCAAAGTACAACAGGACAACAGCCAGGGTGGCTGAAAGCTGGAGTCACTGTTTGTAGTTACATAAGGAACACCTTGTCTCCTCCAACCCACTACAGCCCTCTTTCTTGTCTCCATCTGTTGTGCCTTGTCATTTCGACCATGAATTCCTTGGCATAAGGATCGACATTTATGATAAATTAATTAGAATCTTCCACGATGCCACGGCCCTGTCATGGGAACTAAACATAGTTATTAATTAAACCATCCTTCTCTCAGACTTAGCTGATATGTTTTTCAAGCTGGGAAACCAATGGCATTCATTTGCTATCTCTTCGAGGCAATCCTGTTTATTTATTGGATTGCTTACAAAGATTCCCAATTCCCAGAAAACAAGAGAAATATCAGGAGGCAGCTCCCATACTCAGGAACCCCTTGCTTGCTGTGGAAGGGTTGCAAAACTATCTAAGCAACTGAGAAGCTCCTGGCTTCCAAGTCTAAAAATTATTTACAAAGTATATCCAAATAGTGTATCAGGCATCCCATAACCCTTTCTTTTGACAGCTGGGCTAATCATACCATCTTTAGTCTGCATCTGGCAAATCATGTCTTGACTTTCTCTGAAAGTTACATCTATGCTGCTCCTCTCTTTCCTGCCTACCTTTTATACAGGCAACATCACCACAGGATCTGGGTATGAGTTCATTTTAAGAAAGGACACCCAGACAGTGCAATTTAGCAAAGCAAAAGTCACATAACTGTAATCTACAAAACAGGTTCTGATATCTGAGTACGTGACATTCCATGGCTGAATTCCCCAAAGCCCAAGAATTTGAAGATGATATTTTCCTAATGATAAAGAGGGCTTTTTGCTTAGTTAAGTGTGGATGAATATGAGAGTAAAATATAAATCTAGCAATCTACAGTTTTAGAGAATTTATAAAAGCCAGGGATTCCCAGGTTCTATCCACTCCCATAAGACTTCCCTACTAAGCCTTGACCTTCCACTGACCCATTTGCAAGCCCCGCTGCTGGCACACCAGACCTGTATTCCTGCGTTACAGGGAGTGCAGTGTGGTGGAGTTGTAGGTGTAGGTAGGAGATGGGCATGTACTGGTACTGGAGACCTCAAGGGTATAAACAACTGACCCAGTGGTCAGCTAAAGAAATGCAGAACTTGACCTGGCAAAAATAAGGGTAACAGATCAAAAACAAGAATCCAACGCATGCAAACAGTGCTACATATAGTAAATTGGGATGTAATGTGAAAAGACAGACCAAGAGAGAGGAAGGCATAAAAGTGCATTAGCAAGCATAAAAATGAACCAAAGTAGTTCCTAAAGTGAGGAAGAATCCAAATCCCCATCAACATTATACTGCTCCTGAGAAAGGATTTGGGATGCGCTACTCTGCAGCTCATTTTATACTAAATAACTACTTGTTACTGCCAGATATAAATACAAAAATCATGCAGAGATGTACCATGGAAAGACATGAAAGTGAAACAAATTGGCCATAGCCTGATTTCTAAGGTTTAAGGACAAAGCCAGTTTGATGAGCCTCAGTCCTGAGTCCTTGCAAACTCAGTACAAAACCTGTAGCTTGTTAGTAGGAGTGATGATACTGTCTGTAGTGGGCTACAGCTCTACAGGTTCCTTGTTTCATACAATTCAAAGTCATGGAAAACTAACCTTAGGCATGTTTTAGCGGAAGCATTTCCATGTATCCGGACATGCCCCAGCAATTTTCAGCCCAGAGATTAAGCAGTAACCAACTTCTGAGTTTTGGGCAGGATCAGCATAGGGGGTATCACCACCAGTTCAGAGAAGTTGTTGTGCTGCTGAATGCTGCTTTGGTTTCTCCTGCACTGTGTAACATAGGAAGTTTTCACCTTACAGCATCTCTGGGTGTTTGCATCCTTGTTGAACTCTTGGGAACAGAGAACATCTTTTCTGATGCTTGGACTATTCCTCACTCAATACAGCAAAAGCTTTTAAAATATTAATAATGCTAATTATTTTTAATAGCAAAGTTCTATGGTTTAATGAAGGCTTTTAACTTACAGATTAAGAAAATAGCAAGGACAGAAAAGACAAAAAAATCTCTTTTTAAAATATAAATAGACCATAAATCAAACTTTTTCAGTAGCTATGCTGATTGTCCTCTGACTTTAAGACTCTAAGCCGAATGGGGTTTGACCATTTGGGTCAAACTGTGAATTTACAGGTCTAAATTAAAAGCTAAACAGGGATCTTTCTCCATTATCCATCCAAGGAAGTAAGAGTATAAAGACTTATTAGTCAGAATTAGTCAAGAATTGACGTTGGGGGTTTTATTATTCTAATTAGGCACAGGAAAATTCCTATTCCATTTTGTAATTAAAACAATATACATTCTACCACCTAATTATATTTGACATTTTCAAGGTGTTGGGCACCGAAGTCTATAATTACAGAAATGCTGCTGCCTTAAGCAGAACACTCCATAAATATTCATATATTAAATAGCCAGTTATACTGTTTAGAAGATTTTAGAAACATTTGCCTTTTCCTTTTTAGAAACATTAGACTTTTAGAAGACACATTTTATATTTGTATTTTTTAAAAGATGGGAAAAATATCCTTTGGGATCTGACATACTGTATACAGCAAACTGACTACAGACCTATTCATCAGTATTGTAAGCAGTTATTTCAGAGATTCGTAGTTCTTTAGAATTATATCTTTTCTTTAGCAGAATGGATAATTACAGTCAGAAATAACATGTGACTCCTGTACTGAAGTCATAAGACAGTAAAATGCAATTCCTAAAAAATTCCTTTTTATTTTAAAATTAATAATAGTTGCAGCATACATACGGTAGTTTAAATAAAACGTTATTTACTACCTTTTATTTTTGTGTTCGACAATACTACTTCAAATAATTTTCTCTTTTTGATAGTTGAATACTGTCATGCAAAACAGTTGCCTGCCTAAAAATACTGTGATCCAAGTAGAGTTTGCCTTGTAGTTAATGCATAAGCTATTGCTCAAGAGAGACTTTCCCTTCCTGATATTGGAGAAATGGAAAATCAGTGAAGATGAAACTCTGAATGCAAGGTGTTCCATGAGTGGGCCTGCTCCATGTTTCTGTTCTGGAAAATTAACCTTTGGGCACACCTTGATAAAAGGACATAATTTATGAAAAGAAGGAACAATAGGCATCTGCTTGTTTTCACCATTTAGCCCACTGGAATAAGTTTGTGTCTTGTTGTAAGTTGCTTTGATCAGTGGGACATGGACCTGACTAAGTCCTTAAGTATGACTTTCAAATAGTTAATAATAAAAGATGTTGCAAATGTTTCAAGAGTTAAATGCAGTGCAGAAGGGAAGTTGAGAGCTCAAATGCTGTGCAGAATTTCAATGTCCTAGCAAGAATACCAGAGTCAGTGCAAACTCCCTGCACACCAGGTCTCTATGCAGGCAAGTGTTGAGAGAAGGACACCCAGTTCCACAACAATCTAAATTATTCCCAGGGTATGAAGAGTTTAGGGAAGTCCTATTTCATCCTGCACATCTGTGTAAGGACTGGAAGCAGTCTAGCCCATGTTGACTAATCATGCATGCTTCCATTATGGTCAATCAGCCTGCATCCAGCATGAAGTGAGGATTATATATATAATGTTATATATATATATATATATATATATATATATATATGTATAATTTATTATATAATGGTCCTTCTAAAGAACTGGACTTCTTCCCATGATGGGCAGGAAATAGGACTTAATTTAGTGACATTGTATGTAATTATTCCATTCATATTTCTGTCAGATTATATAATAGTTAAATATTAAGTGTTCACATAGTATTTGTTACATACTGTGTATGTTATGTGCTGTAGATAATATTTATGTATGATACAGTATGTGAGTGCAAATATGGATGTGTTTGGGTTGTACATATATATCTATATAAAAATGCACAATATATACTGGAGCAAACTTCCTAGATGCCTGGTCTTATTTCCGTAATGCCCACAGTATTTAAGGATGCCAATCCACAATTCTTCCCTTAGTACACAATCACAGCCTCTATACTATGTGACATTACAATGCAATCAACTTGAACACAGATTCAACCAGACAAGCAACATTCTTCCACACACCACCCTCTTCAGATTCTGCTTGGAACACTTTGAAGACAAAACTCACCCTTTTCAAATCAGCACATCAAATATAAGTTGTTCTTTCTAAAACAAAAACTCATATTAAAAGATGTTTTGATTAAATTTAGCGAGAACCCCCCTTCTTTAATCACCCAGAATTACATTTTATGCACAAAGGGTCTGAATTTTATAAGCTCAATACTTAAAAATCGAAAATTGCCATTAACGCAAGAAACCATTGTCCTTCTCTCATGTAGAGCAGATTTTATTCATCGTTTTCCCAACACTTGGATCCATTTTACCTCTGCTTTTATATTGCATTGTAGAATGCAGTGAATGACATTGATTTAAAACCATCAGTTGCTTTTGTAAATGTGAACTGAGCATTGCAAGAATAGTCAAGTATGCTCAAAATTCTTTTAGCTTTTTCAAAATTCTTTTGCTGTTTCTCATAATCTCAGATGCTCTTAACCAGAGGTACCTTACATCCTGCTGGTCACCTTGGAATACCCCAGCGCCCATCTGCCAAGGTTCCAGGACTGCTCTCTTTGTTCACTTATAAACCAATAGCTTTAAAATGCCTTTTTGCTGTATCTTCTCTTCAATTACTTCCTTCCACAGAGATTTAGTGGTTTATCCTGTGCTTTAAGAAGCTCGTGGTGAGCAGAGGTGAATTTAGGCTCCCAGAAGGGCCAACTCTGCTCTTAATAAATTAGTGGAAGTAATTGCAAAGGGTTAGATAACTAAATAGCTAGAGGATAAAAGAATTGTGAGCCAGAGTCATCAAGGTTCTAAACAGACTGAGTCTTGCCAAAGTTAATTGCTTTTTTGATAGAATTGCAAAATGGATGTGCATTATCACATATTTAGATTCTAGGGAAGGACTGGATACTGGTTTTCATTAACTTTTACTTTGAAACTTAATGCAAAATGGCTTTGATGTAAAAACTGCCATACATGACAGAGAGTTGCTAAAGAACCAGAAAGGGTGATGGATGAATAGCAGAGTGCTAAGGCCCCACATGGGAGACTGCAGTCCTGATGCTATCCTTAAAAAAAAGCTTAAAGTTTTTCTGTTAATGATTCATAGATGAAAAGGCTAAATTATATGTGCTAAAGATTGGACTGGGTGTTTTGACTAGCTTGGTATACAGCAGGATTATTGATATCAACTGAACAGTATCGTATCTCTGGAGAATTAATTATTTAGAGATACTAAAAGAGGCATGACAAGGAGCAGTGAGATATAAACTACAAACTTCAAAGAGATTTATTAACACTGTGTTATCTTAGCAAAAGCTCTGCCATTTTATTTCCAAACAGTAATTTGTTGCTTTCTTCTCTTCTAGTTGCCCATATTGGCATCTTCTGTTGTTAGCCTCTATTTTCTTGAACTTACTGATGTCTTCAAGCCAGTTCACTCTGGATTTAATTGCTATGACAAGAGTCTGAGTATGCCATACATTGAACCTGCACAAGAGTCTGTTCCCTTCTTGATGTTGCTTAGTCTGGTTTTTGCTGGACCATCAGTTACGGTAAGTTTGAAGTGCTATTGTCACTTAACAAAGATTTGCAACTGTTTCAGTTGGCATAAAGAAAATTGCTCCTTTGGTTTCAATTAGGCTGTAAAGTGTCATCCAGGCTAGTTTCCTTAGGATTTTAAATTCATGTTTCATTCTTCTGTAACAAAAGGAGATATACTCCTTAGAACATTCCACACTGCACTTCATCTGCTCTCCCTGTCTTGATGGTGGGTTTAATGTTAAGAAACAGCATCTACAATTGGATGAGAATAATTTAAATCATTCTGTTATGCTGTACAAATATTTGAACTTTTACAGACAGGGCCTCTCCATACTCTCAGACACATCAAAGATGCAAGATTTTTTTTCTGAAATGCAAGTCTTTTACAGCCCTAAACTTGCCACTTTTGTTTGAACTAGCTTTATTCAGAGAGAAGGTATATCAGTCTTGTCAGTGAACTCAATTACATTTTCTCAAATAGAACTGAAACGCTTCTAAATTATATGTTAGTCATTAAGAGCAGGCAAAAAGTAGGCTGGTTTAATCATTCACCCAAAGGGAGGAGATGATTTCAACAGAACAGAAATATCCTGTCAGAATGAGCAGATGGGTCAGTATTTTACAGAAAAGAAAAGTGGAAATTGTCATAGATAGATACATGGATGGATGGATGACAGAATTAATTTTGTCTGATTTTAGCAGTCCAGATAGAAGCCTTATTCTTACACCACTCCTGTCTGGCAAATGGAGAGAGAAGTTCACCCCGAGTGGATAATTCTGTGCATCTAAAAACACGATCAACCTTTTGAAAGGATCTCTTCTCCCCCTGACAGCAATGACTGTGCATCTGTTAGGCACTTCTCGAAGGCCAGCTGCAAATGTAACTCTGCTTCCAGCTCCTCTTAATTTCCTTAACTTCAGTTAATTTATTTTACAATACTATCCAATTTAGTTACAAAATCTAGAAAATGTGATGCCTGTATAAAAATTATCAAGTGCTGTTCTCTCTTTGCTTTCCAGAATGTTTTTTCTTTATTTGTCTTTTTTTTTTCTTTAAACAAAAGAGTTCTTACTGCATTTGATTTTCGTTGCTTTAGAAACCATTTTTGAAGGATTCTGCACAACCAGCAGGCTAAAAATTACACATTTAGAAACTGGGAGCTAAGACTCTTTGTGATCCTGGTGCAAAAGATTGCTGCAAACATGAAATACCGTGATAAAAGCAAAATGTTAGTATTGGGCTTTGGCGGGGTTTCTTAAGTGTGTCTTCTGACAGCAAACTGGACTTTTCTGGAACAGCTATAGAAGGAATCAGTCTAGGCTCACTAGGACCACAGTAGATAGGAAAACCTGGCTTTTATTTGAGAGAGTTTATGTTAAGCCTAGGTAAAATCAAACACCTTAAACCAGGGTTAAAGATGCCTGTTTCATTATAAAGTATTTGTTAAGGGCTTTGATTATAATTTAATTCTTTCAGCATTGCATGACATTTTGCAGTAGAAAATGTTATTCTTGCTTGAATCATTCTACCAGCAGTACAGAAAATTAATCAGAAGCATGCCATGTGAGGAACTCAAACCCATACTTGAGCATGCCTATAAAAAGGAAAAGTTTGATAAACAAAGTAAATCCCAAAGCTTTGAAGTATAGCTAGCTAAAAGCTGCAAGCCTTAGGAAGGTATAGTTCATTTGTATTGGTGTGAGCATGAATGTGATGCCTGTGGTAGTTAGAGGCTGGGCAGTGACAGTGCAAAATACACAACCTCTTTCAGTGAAAGCATTGAAGGCATTGACTCCTTATTGTTCAATACCACTTTGGAAGTAAGGAACTAGAGAACTAGAGGACATTTTTGTCCAATTCTTATCTTTTTCTTTGGAAAAACAGGCCAGTGAAGCTCAGTGTAAAAAATTACAATTGTGCCATCATCATATTGTAGAGTTTAGCATTTTGTAAGCTAGTTTTCATAAACATTTCAGTTGCTGACACACTTAATAAAACCTGTAAAAGATAGAAAAGAAAGTATGAGCTGTGTGAGGAATTGAGGAACTCCAGTAATGTTGCATATCCTGGCCTCTGTCCACACTTCAGGGATTTACTGCAGTATGAGGCAGGTCATCAAGACTCAATAAAATACAGGTGTGATTACACACATTTTAAAAATTACCTAGCAGAGTATATATAAGAAGAAAAAAAGAAAAAACGTATGCACAAGGAAGAAGACAAGCAAATTCCAGTGTCAGTCCCTCTTTAACCTCGTATAAATATTAGAATAGGATTTTTTTCTATGTTGGCATAATAATTTTCCCAAGACCACAGAACATATAAATCTATTCACTCTAGAGTAATTTTTTATATCAAAAAATTCTAACATTTTATGACTTATTTTCCCAAGCCATTATTACACAAGGATCTGTTTGGCTTTGGGTGGGGCTTTGCATTTTGTTTTTTCTCTTTGGGCTTTTTTTTCTCATTATTAGTAAGTAGCAAATGCATTTAAACAGGTCTGTTCTGTAGCCCTGAAGGGTTATAGAAAATAACTACCTGTATTATTGATACATGTCTTATAGCTTGTGGCATAGATGAAATTTTGTGTATGTATTCAAAAACTGTGGGAGACTTTAGTGAGGAACACCTGGACTAGAAGATAATTTCAAGATAGATATTTTATGTATGGAACGTGCATACACCTGAATTGCAGCATGATTTCAATTTGCTTCAAAGAACTCTGAATCTTATCCTCTGACAGATTTTCTCTCTAGTTACTCGTTCAGAAATGTTAGGACCAGTTATTTAATCTTATCAGTGAAGGTTCAAACTCTTACCAGCCACTGACTAAAAACCTGCTTAGAGGTCCTTTCCAACAGAGATCACAAACACATTAAATCACATTGATTTGGAAAATCAATTCTTAAGGAGAGAAATTCACTGCTGGCAGTTTCACTCCTACTGCCTGCTCTACTCTGGGAGTCTTTTTCTGTGGAAGTACCAGCCTCTGAATTTTCTTGACATAGGCCTTGTTGGTTTTTTGCTCTATCACACAAGCTAATCCATCTGTCTGGTGTTTTCCCTATACCAGACATTCCCTTGTACTTGGCTAAAAACTGTTAGACTTTTACTGAGTTTGGAATACTACTGTTTCTCTGGGAAGCTTCAGCAATATATTTATCAAATGCAGACAGATAATAGTGGCTGTGGTTCTCAGCTAATTAGATTTCCTTAAATAACCCTTACCACTGGCTTTTCCATGTCATAAGAGAACCTTCACTACTTCGATATTCCTAGTCAAGAAATTTCCATTTCTTAAAACTTTAGCTAATAAAGGGTTAGACTAAGCTTTTCCACTTTAACTCCCTTTTCCTGGGGTGGAGGTATTAGTATAGATAACACCACTAGTAATTACAGCAGATTCAGCATAATTCAGATGCTTTGGCATTTCATTGCATTATAAGCTTTGTGCATTGCATGGATTAGTCTTCAGTGCAGCTGTGGATAGGCAAAGTGAATCGACTTTTGCTGGTGAGAATTGCCTCATTAATTGCAATATTTCAATTCAGTCCTTACTCTGAACTCTGTACAAACTCTGTACAGAATTTCAAATATAGTTATTCTATTGAACAAGGAAAACAATAAAATCTGAGACTGTAAATGTATAAATATCTGGATTTTTCAGCAAGTGACACCATTTTTATTTATATTCTCCCTTTTATAAACTCTCGTCTAGAGTTTTGGTCATAATCTGTTTTGCTTGGTGGGTTGCGAGGGACCATAAGAACAGAACTTTTTCTGCTGCTGTGAATCTGATTAAAACCTAAGCCAAATTAAACAAATACAGAAGAACAGGCTGTCGCATAATTAGAAGCTGCTCGGGATTGCTAGGCTTGTGGCCAAGACTGAATGCTAAAACCACTTCAGGAGCACTAAGATATTGCAGTGGCTCTGGATTATTTTAGAGGTGATATTTTATAATTACTGCTTTTTTATTGTAGAAGCATTAAGTTTCAGCTGTAGATCAAGGGCTGGATAGCACTGAGCACTGTATACTGTATGCCATTTACATTTAATTTCAGGGCCATCTTCTTGCCTGCGCTCATTCAGGCAAAGTTGCATTACTTTATGTTTACATATTAATATAAATCTTTTGAAATTGAGTGTATGTTAGTAGATGACACTGGTTGTGTTACAGTTGTATTACAGCCCTTTAAATTCAATCAGGATCTTCTGAGTAAGTGCTATATTCAATTTAATGGCTCCTTTGTTATTGCAGATAATGATAGGAGAAGGAATTCTCTATTGTTGCCTGTCCAAAAGAAGAAATGGGATTGGAACAGAGGCCAATATTAATGCAGGAGGATGCAACTTCAACTCTTTTCTTAGAAGAGCTGTCAGATTTGTTGGTGGGTTTCAATTGCTATTCACAAAAAAGATCTTTCCACATATGTTCAGTTTTCACCATGCAGGTTTGCTTCTCTGAAACAGTCTTTCTGAACAGTGCAGAGCTGCCACTAGTATAGATCTGCTAGAAAACATGAGGAGAAACTCAGACGGCAACATAGCAGCCCCATACTCATAATGGAGCATCTACACTCTCCATTTTCTCTTTCCTCTCCTGCACTATTGTCAGTATTTCTAAAAGAGTAATTTGTTTTTCCTTCCCTGCCCACCTCGAGCTGGCTGCCTTTTAATGATTTCACTGTATAGCTTCCCCTGCCTGTCTTCAGTGCATCATAAGGATTCAACCCACCTGTCACACTATTCACCATGACAGTGAAAACTTGTCAGAAACTCAGTAGGTTTGACATTCTTTTTCTGGAATGTGTTTATCTGCTTCTCAAAAAGGGCTAGAATCTGGCAACTTAAAAGCCATCAGAGCTCTGTTGAATGTAGTTTGCACAATTGATCAACATAATTAATGCATATAATAAAATTAACAAGCTGTGTTGATTTCTTTCCTAGGTGTTCATGTGTTTGGTCTTTGTGCAACTGCTCTTGTAACTGATATTATACAGCTATCAACAGGATATCAGGCACCATATTTCCTGACTGTTTGCAAGCCCAACTATACATCCTTAAACGTATCTTGCTCAGAGAATTCATACGTTGTGGAAGATATTTGCTCAGGAGCTGATCTCAATATTATCAATGCTGGAAGGTTGGTTCCGTTCTTCATTGTGTACATTTTAAAGTATTCATTCTATTTTTTATTTTCTATTCCAATTTCAAGATTTTTTTTTCCTAGTTAAAGTCTGAATGAGTTAAAGGTGAATGCATGAATGTCTTTTTAGTGATATTCAATTTTCTCCATAAAGCTGTTAGTTTAGCAGTGGGCTTTGGAAGACTTTGTCAGGTTCCAAAGCACAGTCATTAGCAGGTGTCCTGCCCCCTAACAGGAGACAATTTCCTATACAATTGTCAGTATGTATAGCTTCTGCTCTCCAAAGTGGTATGAGGGCAAGTTCCCTTACCTACAGGGCAGGGGAAGAAGTCTCCCAGGTGCTTGGTCTGAGACCTCTGTATAACATACCTTACAGTTCAGGTGTTTGGAGTTTTTGGGCAACTTTGTTTTCTGTTTAATTATTTTTTTTTTATACTAACCACATTGAAAAATGTATTTTTAGAGGAAATATAATAATAGTTAAAAGCTGTGTGTTTCCAAACCTGTCTTTTCTTGCATGATATTTCTAACGGTTTTTTTATTTCTTTTCCCATAACCATTTGCTGTTACTGGGATACTGCCAGCAAAGCCTGATTCTTGCAAGCAGTGTCTTGCAACTGCATGGTGTCCCAGGGAAAATAGGACATGATTACATAGGAGCAGGCAGAAAAATTTTCACAGTTACATCTCACTAATTTCATTATCTCAAATATGATGTCTACTGCTTTGAATTGACTGCCTGTAGCTACTGCAAAACCACCAATCACTCCTAAGTTTAAATACCATCACTTCTAAGAAAGATAGTGAAATTAATTGTAAAATATTAATACTAAGCAATCAGGTTTGGGGTATTTCTGTTTCCCTAGAAAAACAACTATATATTGATATCTCAAAGTTATTCCCATCACAGAGGATACATTTGGCAATCTGTAATATTCTGACACTACCCACAATTTCTCCTTAATTCAATTTTATTGCATTTTTCTTTTATTATGTTATTTCCTTATGCCAGTCTCAACTTCACCACAGAAAGCAGCACTTGCTACTTGTTCTAGGGTAGCACTTGCTACTTCCTTCAGTCACCTATATAGAAACTATGGTACATATGGTACATAGTACAGGAGTACTGTACTATGTACAGTACTACAGTACAGGAGGTTGAGTCAACTTCAATAATTTTAGTTTGGAAGAAGCTTGTTCTGAATTTGCTAATGGCCTTCATTTTTGATTTGTACTTCCCAGAAACTTTGGCTCCAGAAATTTGCCTCTGGACTCCTGTATGAATAGTATAGAGAAGAGCACATAATTATCCAACTGATTACATAAAATCATTTTTCTGCAACATTCCCAAATATCCAGTGGTTCCTACTGTCCATCTTTTCCTCTATTATCTTCAAAGAGCCTTTTCAGTCACTTTTGTTCAGCTCTCCAGGGAGGTCTCTGTCCTGTGTCATCTCTGATGTTCTGACTCAGTATGGCTGTCTCTCTCAGTAGGACTCTCTCATTGTTGCCCCTCTACACATCCTCATGCATGAGCATTTAGAACGATACCCTGTCATCAGAGTTCAGGACATGTTTTCTTTGAGACCTTTGTTCACCTTTTCAATACAGAGCCATACAAAAAGCCTACATATTTTTAGCTGGAGTTATTTTCATTTTAGATTAAAAGATAACAAATAGAGGAACAAAAGCAGAGGCACCATTAGAGAGTACATTTAGTCTGTGTTTGCCCTGAAAGCATGTGAATAGAAAAGAGAATAAAGAGAAAATTGACTGTGCCATTGTGACACACCTAATATACTACAAAAATACCATCAGATTAAGGTTAAGTGGTAGAGAAGTTCATATACTCATTAGCTCCACAGAGACTCTAAGTAGATTTATGCTTCATTAAAACCTGCACAGGGTAAAGGAGTTGATTAGCTATTATAAACATTTACCTTTTTTTTTCTTCATGTCTTTTTTCCCCTCAGCCCTATGCTTGTTCTACAGGAACACTTTGTGAAAGATTTGTTCAGGGAGGTTAAAAATAAAATAAGATGAAGAAGAATTTAGAAATTCTGTCTTTTGAAATGCAAAAGGAACCATGCAGATTTCATCTTGGCCAGACTCATGAACCTGCTGGAGCCATAGGCTCAAATTCAGGTCAGCAGTATGGCATTCACACTGAACTACGTGCACATTTTTAACTGCCAATTAATTATGTAGAACAGACAAGGCAAAATGCCTAGGAAAGAAATTCAGAAAGCAGACTGCTGCTTTGCAGAACAAATGTCTGTCTAAAGGTAAAGGAGTGTGTTTCAGTCTCTGCTATTTTGAAGTAGCTCCCTCAGGTGTTGTTAGAAAATTGGCTGTACGTGAAGCCCAGTTAGGATGGCAAGACCCATCTGTGAATTATAGTTTAAGTATTAATTCCAAGCTGAGCTTTCTCAGGTGAAAGTTGCTGTTGTGCGGCAAGGTAGATACACCCTTTTTCTCCAAGACATGCAGACTTAGACTTTTTTTATGGCTTCTGTGATCTAGATGTCCACTGTAGAGCAGGTATTACTGAATTCAAACCCAGTTTTTTTTCTCTCTACTAAGTAAAAACCTCTTTCACATTCACATCACTTTTCTTTAGTTGTTTTTAGAGAATTGAAATGGGTCTAGAAGATTAATAATACTAAAATGTTAGAGAGCCTCATGTGATGTTCTATGTAGCTCCTGCTTGCACAAAACCTTCTTTTCTTGTCAGAAAAGTAGAAGCTAAGCTGTCACTTTTAAATTTCATATCTGAAGATTTTAAATCAAGACCTGGTCCACATAACTTAAGTCCCCAGGTTTTCAATTGGCGCAGAAGGCCCTCAACAATTTCAAGAACAGACCTGATATTGCCTACTGTCTCAGAGTTTTGACATGTTTTCATTTATTCTCTTTCTCTGGCCTTCAAAAAGGGGCCTAGTAATTCTTAAAATACCCTTTCTATGTTGTTGTGCTCTATTATCTTCTGTCATGATGGAAGGTTCTCATTTTTTAAAAAATTCAAATAAACCTATAGACATAGAAAATAAAGATGTAGTTTGATTCTCTCTGAGAAGAATGTCACCCAATGACAAATGTTACTGCTAGATCGCATATTGCTTAGGAAGTATAGGATGGCTGTACCACCCAGTGTTTTTATCAATGAGCACTAGCACTGTGCATTTGAACTGAGAAGTATAATTTGAGTGTCCTTCCTTGGCAGAAAGTCATTCCCTTCTCAACATGCCACCCTAGCAGCCTTTGCAGCAGTGTACATTTCGGTGAGTAACCAACTCTGTTCAGTTTCATTTATACAAGACAAAAGTCAGAAAGTAATTTGCTGTATATTGTAAAATTACATGCTGCCTGGATATCTTGGATGGATGGATGGATGGATGGATGGATGCTTTTATTCTACCAATATGAAAGCAAAATAAAACTATTAATAAAGCTGTTTTTATTTTAGCTGTTAAATAATAAGGAAAAGATTCAACTGCTTCATATCCTTTGTTAAGAAGCAAACAAAAGTGTTATGTTAAAGTATATTTGATACCTCATATTATCCTCATATAAAATGCAGTGTTTATCTGTCTTACAGAGTGATATTTTAACTTACTAGTCAAATTAACCATTATGTGTGCTTCCTTTTCTTTGTTGCTGTCTTCTCTTGATTTGCTGCTTTTAAACTTAAAGCATTAAGGGCCATACATCCGTGTGATGTAGTTTGATTTCACCTCCAGAGATTTGCAGCATGGATGAAATGGCAGAATCATTCCCAGAGGACTTCAAGGTGTTACTGCAAAGCAAATGAATAAAACTCATCAGTCTCTAGCAGAGAATTGTGGGACAGGCTGCAGCAATCACAGCTGATTTTGCACATCTGAGTAGTAACATTTCTTCAGTATGGCCCACAGTGCTTGTACTATAGACAACTTAATTGAAGTTTAAAAAGTAATTCCATCACTGGTGCTGTAAAAATCAGAGGAAAACAACAGTAACAACCAGTTAATGACATTAGAGAATAGTATTGTGCAAGTACTGGGAGCTTGCCAGTGTTTATACTGCCCATGGAAAGGCCAGAATTTGGAATAACACTGATGAACCACCTCCACTTAATTTTTGTGACCTCCCTGATATTATGGCCCTCAGTTGAGAAATGGCTCTCTAAAGCATCTGGTGGTAGCTTTTGTTGAAACAGGTTATTGCCTTCATCTGGTGTGACATCTGGCTTCTGTATTTCACAAGCGGTGGCTCCTTAGTCACATTTATAGAACATTTAGGTGCTGACTGGGAACAGTATTGAGACATAAAATACCTATCCTAATTGATGCCAATAAGCAACACTGCCTATGTTTTTGAAAATCCATTCCTTGTGATTTCAAATCTTTCTGCAGTAAGTGAGCAAATTTTAACAAGGCTGTAAAGTAAAATTAAATGGATTACTTGTAATATTACTGTGTACTAGTGATAGAAACATAAAAGGAACACTGAATGTGAGAAATTAACATCCTCTTAGGTATATTTAACTTTCTTCAACTGCTTCTTTATTTCTTTATTTTTCAAGATGTACTTCAATTCTACATTAACAGACTCCTCAAAACTTCTTAAACCACTCTTGGTATTTGCCTTTATCATCTGTGGAATTATATGCGGCCTGACTCGTATCACCCAGTATAAGAATCATCCAGTTGATGTTTACTGTGGCTTTCTCATAGGAGGAGGAATTGCTCTCTATTTGGTAAATACAATTGTCATGGTTAAGTTTTAGCAAATTAAACTTCTAAGGCCAGAATAAGAGTATGGGTATTTTTATGAAAACTTTTCATCATGCACACGTGACATAAGTATAAATAAAGTCAGTATGTATTGAAGATGATGAATTAGGGATAAATGACTTTAAAAGTCAACAAGAAAAAGTAAACAGGTATTTCAACATGGAATATAATCATCTGGTGTTGTATACAGAAACAGTTCTAACTTTATGTGCTTTATTGAATACATAAAGATAGTCTTTTCTAATCCTCACTTAAAAGCATAACACAAGAAAAATATTTAATTAATCGGTATTTATTGCTGACCTGAGTTGATACTGACAGTATTTGCTTTATGATCTCAAAAAATTATTGAATTAGTATGAGCCACTCTGCTGAGTGAATTGCTGAACCTCCAAGAAATTAAAGGCAATACTGTATTGTGATTCTTCAGAGTTCTGAAGGAAACCATGTAGGGGAAAACGGATGGTCAAATCAGGTTCTTCCTATGTTATTCCTTTTCCTTTGTACTTTGTCAAAAGAGATGAAGCACCTTGGAAGAGTCCTGTATGGAAACATGTAGGTCAGGCCTGATTGTGTCTGTCAGTAGGAAGCGCATCAAGCACTTGCTTTTGCTTGTTGCTCTCAGTATGTCTCCAGCAGGAATTCACTGCTCAGAGAGCAACACAGGTGCCTGGGAGCTATCAGAGCTTCTGCTGACACCACTGCTTGAGTGTGGCCAGGTGAACAGAAGGGTCGTAACAGTCAGTGGGATGGTTTTACCCCCAAGCAGTCAATGATGAATTTTAGTATAATACTAAAATAAGTTCATTTCCTGACCCCCTTTCTTCTGTGATAACATAACCTGAGTTACCTGCAGATGGTCTGCAGAGGTGACCAGGGAAAAATGCTTTTCACAGTGGCAGAAGAAAGTGCAGTCAGAAACCCCATGAGCTACAAAAGTCAGCTTCTATGATTGCACTGTGAGCAGAAAGGCACTCAGTTGAGATTATTATTTCAAATTACTCTCTGTTGTAGATTTACCTAAATGGAGCTGTTGTCCCCGTGTTTGAAATACATAAGTATGCTTGGTTAGGTCTTAATATACTGTTATGTGACACCATCCAGCAGAGAGTATGTTGTCCTGAATACCCAGAGGTCAGTAAATCTGCCCTCAAAACTGCACATCAATAGGAAGATGGAGAAATAATGTGAAACTACAAATAATTCTGAAAGGAATTGAATCAGATATTTGACCCTCTCACGGGGTACCCTCAGTGGAGTCTTTTTTAAGTGAAAGCATTTTAGAGTGAGTCTACTGATTAGGAAAATGTTTTATAACTAAATCTTGTTAAAGTTCTGCACAGCTTGGAAAGCAATTGATTTAAAGATGATAAATTTTTCTGTGATGTAGATATTGTATTACATGGTTACTGTGCAGTAGAAACAGTGGAATCTGCTAATGGCAGAGAACAACTCAAGCTGTAACAAGATTCAGGGCAGGCAGTAGTATAGCTGTAAAATAGCTTTGCCTAACAGACTGGAAACATCTGTTTTGCTCTTTTTCTGTTGCTTGATAAAAGGAAAGCTCATGGAGGATAATCCATGCCTCAACTGTTTATTGCCATGAATAATATGCCCTAGTTATCCTTCATACATACCTAGAGGTACCAGATTGAGGACAGAATTTGGACTAAGGCTGTATTAGTCAGGAAGAGCAAGTGACCATACCCATTGGTTTAGCTGGAGTAATTACGTCGCTGAATTCTATTTAAAAGCAAAATAATGTAATTAAAATACCTTAAAAAGCATTCTTTTTAACCAATTGTTGATGCTTCTGTCCAAATATCAGGGTCTGTATGCTGTGGGGAACTTCTTACCAAGCGACGAGAATGTGTTTCACCCAAATTTTCACAGAGAACCTCTAAGGTCATTGACAGACCTCAGCCAAGATGCCAACAGAATCCTGCCGGGTAAAAATGGTGGCAGCAGCAGCGATGGCATTGTCTCTCACCGTACAGAAAGCATCCTGAACAGAAACCACAGAGATTCAGGCTCTCTAACCAATCTCAAGAGAGCAAATGCTGATGTGGAAATAATAACACCACGAAGCCCAATGGGAAAGGAAAACATGGTTACTTTCAGCAACACTTTGCCAAGAGTCAACACACCATCCTTGGAAGATCCAGCAAGACGAAATGCAACAATACATGCATCAATGGATTCTGCCCGTTCCAAACAGCTGCTGTCTCAGTGGAAGAACAAGAATGAAAGTAGAAAGTTGTCACTGCAGGTAATAGAGACTGAATCTGGCCAGTCACCACCAAGGGCTATCGAAATGAGATCAAGCTCAGAACCCTCCAGAGTGGGTGTAAATGGTGACCATCATGGCCCAACTAGCCAATACCTGAAAATCCAACCCGGCAGCGTACCAGGTTGTAACAACTCAGGTCTTACTGGCGGGCCAAGGGTCTCTATTCAGTCCCGTCCTGGCTCATCCCAGCTAGTTCACATTCCTGAAGAGACTCAGGAGAACGTGAACACATCACCCAAAAGTAGTTCAGCTAGAGCTAAATGGCTGAAAGCTGCTGAGAAGAGTGTTGCATGCAGGAGCAATAGCCAGCCAAGAATCATGCAAGTAATAGCCATGTCTAAGCAGCAAGGAGTGCTTCAGGGCAGTCCAAAGAGTTCAGAGGGAAGCACAGTGACCTGTACAGGAGCCATCAGATATAAAACCTTGACAGACCATGAGCCAAGTAGCATTGTAAGAGTTGAGGCCCATCCAGAAAATAACAGACCTGTAATTCAGATGCCATCTGAAGGTGAAGGAAGTGGGTCATGGAAATGGAAAGGTCCTGAAAAAGTCACTCTTCGTCAAACATATGAGCTAAATGATCTTAACAGAGACTCTGAGAGCTGTGACTCCTTAAAAGACAGTTATGGGTCAGGTGATAGGAAAAGAAGCAACATAGATAACACTGAGCATCACCATCATGGAATCACCACGATAAGAGTCACACCGGTGGAGGGAAGTGAGATTGGCTCAGAGACTCTGTCCATTTCTTCTAGCCGGGACTCAACACTTCGAAGAAAAGGTAACATCATTTTAATCCCTGAGAGAGGGAGCAGTCCAGAGAACACCAGAAACATCTTCTACAAAGGCACATCCCCGACACGAGCGTACAAGGACTGAGAGGAGACATATCAGCTGGACCATACCACCACAAAGTAAACACATCTTGACACAGGTTCTGCTCTCTTTGTTTTGAGCTGATATTTACCTTTATGTGCCAAATTATTGACCAGCAGCCCTGCATTGCTGATGTGCAATGTGCATGAGCCTGTGAAAAGCATGTGGTGGGGGGAAAAGCACAATGCCAGAACTAATGTGAAATATCTTCATGCAACTTGTTTCTTCAGATTAAAAACATTTATCTGAGGGCGATGATGTCAATTAAAAGAATGGTCTTGAACACAGACACTGTATTTCCTGAATGTGCCAACTTTTTATTTTATATTTGTGTCCAATATTGACTGACTTTTTCACAGCAAAGGCTGTATCAGTGGTATATATTCACCTTTGCAGAATTTGCACCAAATCTTTAATACAGGATGGTGCTGATGATAACTTTACATGTTTTGAAAAATTACATAATTATTAGACTCTGCAAACATGACATATTGATGTGCAGTTACTTTACAAGTAATATTGCTAATACTATGATGATGCTGGCTGCATTCATTTAGCGTAGGAAATATTTACAGCTTTGTTATAGTGGATCTGTCACATTCAAAGATTGCAAAGGTTTTGTGTAGTTCTTTAAGATGTCTACTGCAACAAAAAATGTGTGGGTGACATTCCATTAGAATGGAATGACTATCTATTTTGAATAGTTTTGCTGCTACTGCTCAACTTTTGTTTAAGAACAGGTGCTACTAATGAAGAGGCTGCTTCTTAGTGGGCTAACTTGTAGAATTGTTTTCAATTACATTTTTAAGGGGTCTTATCAAGTACTACAAGTAATTCAGATTTTACATTTTTAAACTTCTTATTCTGTCCTTCAGCGACCCTTCCATTTTTCTATTAGTTTTTAAACAAATAATGCAGGATACCAATAACTGCAAGATGTGCAAATGAAAGATGAGCCATGAGTAAATAAAAATAGATGGTAACTTTCCTGACCAGCTTCCAAGGAGACAGGAATTAGTATCATAGCTCACACTTAGAAGCGGTTATTCACCTCACTTGCTTAGTATGCCACAAGAACAACCACAATTTTCACCCCAATCACCATCATGGAGGAGATTTGTGCTTCGCTTAAAGAATGGAATGCCTTGGTATTGCAGAAACACTGAACAAATGTTGCGTTGTGCCACTACTACAGTTCACCTCCCTTGAGACACCCTCCAGAGCCTTCTTAAACATGATATTTTTCCCACCACTGCCACTTAAGAATATAAAAGGTCTCTGCACTTGAGAGAACATGAATTATTTTAGTAAAGCAAGCTTTGGGTATAATGAAAAAAACTTCCTGCTAAAAATCTCCATTGCCAAAAAGTTATTGAAGGGATAAGCTCTGAAAGGAATAAACATGGCGCGTCCTAGAATGGGCCTGCTAGAAGAAATGCCTCATTTCATTTGGCTCTGACTTAAACCCTGAAGGAAGCCAGGGGCAGTGCTCACCCACTGCAGCTCTTCATTCTCTCCTATTTCTACCTGAAGGAGAACTACTCTCGGACACCTGCCAGCTCCCCTGCTAGGAGGGAAAGGGAATGGCTTAGCAGTCCTCTCACTGAGTAAGAAGTAGCAGATCAGGTCTGTTCTCTGGCTTCTTGAGAGAAGTGTTTTAGTCTAAGTCCTCGTCTCATTTAGGGTATCAGAAAACCAGATCCGTTCTCCATAGTCAGAACCTATTGACAGACCCTACCCCACAGAACTATAAGGAAAAGCCTACCCTACCTCGGCCAAGTAGGAGGTAGAAACAAGAATCATCCTGTTCAAGATTAACAGCACAACACAAACATAGACCAAAAAAAACCAAAAAAAAACCCAAACCAAACAACAAAACAAAAACCCAAAAAAAAGACCTCCAAACCAAAATAAAATCCCAAACCCAACCCCAAACCTAAGTAATTTCACAAGGATGAGGATGGTGTTTGTGAGTCAATGGAAAGCTTTATATGTACTTCCCAGTTTTTCAGGTGCTCCAGGCTTACTGAATGCTTGCTGTCAAGCCAACTGTGCCAAGCAATGCTTCCCTCACCTGCCCATCACCCAGTGCTGTGGAAGAGTGTCAGTCCTTAAAGAAATGATCACACTCTGCTATTGATACAAGATGACCCCATCATACTTAGGATGATTGGGAGAAAGTATTCTGCAGGTTGCATGTAAGAAGCTACCCAGTAGGGTTGCAGCATATTGTCTATGTTAAAGGCACTATATGTTGAAGACACACTTTAAGGCACATCAGCTGGGAAAAAAACCCTAGATACCAGGAGAAAAAGAAGTAATTTTTTTAGAAGTAAGTTCTCAGACGCTAGTATTTCCAAGTCAGGATTTGTTTTTTCATTTCAAAAGGATGTATCTTTAGTCCTCAGTATTTAATATGAAATTTTGTACAAGATTCCAAGGAATTACAAACACTTGGACTGTCATGAAGAAAACCCTTTGGATTTAGTTTAGTCTAGGTACAGGATAAAGCAGGTAGGATTAGCTTTAAAGGAATGGGTAAGACACAAACACTGTTGGCCTATCAATGCAGGGAAATAAGATGCAATCATTTGTTAGTTTGTAAGTGCAGGGGAAAAGAACATAAGTAGATGAACCTGGAAATAAAGGAAAATTGAAATGGAGAATAATGGCAATAAAGCAAAGATTAGAAAATGTTCCCTCTGGCAATTTAGCTGTTTTGGAAACAGCAGGATTCCTGGTGGGAGTGTTTGTTCTTTATTCCTTGGTTTTAGTCAGATATATATTGGCATATATGTTGCTTTTATTACTCTAAAACTTGCTGCACTATTTCAAGTGCAGTGTGATATTTTTCCTAAAGTTTCCTATTTCTTAAGAAAAGATTTTAAAGCTCTTGTGTAATCATTGAAATTATGTTCTATACATAAATATTGATATATTCTTTTTTACTCAAAGTGCCAAAGGCTACTGTTTTTAATAATGGCTTATCAAATTATATTACGTTAGAGAGCAGAAGTGTAATAATATATACATTGGAACTCAGACCTCTGCATGTATATTTGATAAGGAGCCTTTTGTAAAATTACTCTTTGTTTACATTCCACTGGTACCTTAATTTAAAATTAATCAAATAAATTGACAGGTGACATCTTCTTAGTGTTCTGATTTTCTTACTTGCTAACAGGCACGAATTTCTTTGTTAGGCTGTGCTTTACTGAGAAAAGAAAATACTTAAAAATAAAATATGTTTTTAAATGAGAATTCTCTATATAAAGTATTGTGTTTAATAAAATGTTATGCCATGTTTTCAAATGGAAAATAATTTGTAAATTGCTATAAATGTATTTTGTTAAATAAGTACAGATCAATGCTACTGTGTGAGTTTATCGTGCTAACATCATGAAATAAAGATAAAATGCCTCATTGATGTTTGTTTATCTGTGGTGTAGTAAAGTGTCATCCCCCCCCCCTCCCCGCAAACTGTTTTTCACAATTAGGTATCTCATGAGGTGTAAAAGTGGTCATCAGTGAGAAACCTTGAGACCTTGGACAGTGGTAAGAATTTGTAAGGAAGAGTGCCCAAACTTTTCTCTAACCAAAAAACATTTTACAAAAAAACCCAAGTGAATTGGGAACTTCAGGCCATGTGAGGACATGCTCACTCAGTCATTCTGCAGCACCAGCCGCATTGCTAAGCCCCTAATGCCCCTAAACCATCTTGCTAGTGTTGGGTAGAGCTGCCAGATGTGGCGAGGAGAGCCTTGGATTTGTGAATGAAAACAGAGCAGATGTGAGAGGCAAACCTGAGAGAAGCAGCCTAGAAGGCACACAAGGTAGTGTGGTAAACAAACAGCAAAGACTGTCTCCAAGCCTGTCTTGAAACACCCTGAAATGGCAGCAGGTGCCTGGGGTGGAAGGCAGCTGTAGCTGAGGCTACACTGCCACTGCCAATGGCCTAATAAGGACCACAGGAAGTGGCAGAACCTCTGCAATGCACGGCAGCACAGCAAACTGACTCTGAGAACCTTTCCCAAGTATGCCTGGGCCTTTGTGCACAGGCTGCCGCTTTGCACTTGAGTGTCCTTGGAGCAGGTGACCTGCTGTGGCTGGGGGCACTGGGCAGCACAATGTTACACATGTGCCATGCTCCAAGCCAAGGCACAGGGGCGGGATGGGCTGACATCAATGGCCTCAAGCTGTGGTGCAAATCTGGGTCACTTGGCAATCCCTGTGCCATGACTTTCATGACAAGCTAAGATGGGAGCCCTCAAGCAAGAAAGACATCAAAAACCAGTATGTTGTCTCTCAAAGAAGGGCAAATGTCTGTACAGTTGTGCTACAGTTCCCTCTATGGTGACAGAAGGTGCTTTATTCTTGTGGCTGGGGCTGAAGAATATCATGCGCCCATGGCATGAGCAGCCAGTTTCAGGAGAGGCCTCTCATTTGGCTAGCAGCAGATGCTGCTGTGGCAGTGCATTATACGCCTTGAGTGAGGCTGTGTGAAGCATAAAGGCTGTGGCCCAAGGTTTTGGTGTTCCATCCTCTGGGACGCACGTTGGTAGCCTGGAAAAGCTACAGACAGGGATGGCTGGTATGGCTGGGAGAGACCCTGTGAAGGTTGCAGGAGAGAAAAACAGACTACGGTAGGACTGCTGGAAGCTGACAAATGCAAATCTGATGAGTTCTCCCCTGGGTTAGCCCCTTCTATGGGTCACAAAGGAGCCGAGACAATTAGTTCAAACATTTTAAAGGGCACATTTTAAACATCTGAATTTAGGCTAAAAACAAAGTCCCCCTCTGAAGGGTATCTTTGATGTAGAGATTACATTGTAAAACTTCATCTAAGATGAAGATGACAAACCTTGTCACATTCTCTTAGACCATTCTGGCTACAGCAAGTGTCACTAATTAAAGAGAGCTGCTCACTGTGATTAAGATTGATGACTAAATGTGATCATGTTTACAAAGGTATGACTGATTAATCTGAAACTTAAATCTGTTTTTTGCTGGACTTTGTAAGAGCTTCAGAGGCCTTGATACAAGAAGTCACATAAGACAAGACTAACAGATCAGTTTGGTGCAGATTTATGAAGGCCTTTGTTGCGACAGATCAGTGCACACCTAATTTGGCAGGAACGTTTTAAATTCGTTAGAACTCTTGTTCATAAAGTTAAGAATAAAATCTTTTCAAAACCTTAAAGCACAGAATGTATCAAACGTGGGGTAAAATTTACAAGTTTCTCCATATTCTACACTCAAAATAAATGTAAGGGAACTCCAGCTGTGTACATGTGCATAAAACCACACACAACACAAAGTTAAAATGTTCAATCCAGGGTTTAGAAGGAGAAAGCTAAACCTTCAATTTAAATCAAGGAACAAATTTTGCCAAGGTTGCAAATACTCTCTCTCTAAAATTTTTCTGCTTTGCCTGCAGTAACCTCTTCAGGCATTCCAAATATGCAAATAGACATCATTTAATGATGCCTCCCATTTATTAAATCTGTATTTTTGCCATAAAGGATAACACAAATCTTCACATTCAATGGCTTTATCGGCACATTCCTGTTAGAAAAAAAAATAAAAAGAAATTTTTAAAAAAGCTATGAATTTATCCATAACTGAAGTAAATCTGCTCAGTCCTAGAAAGCTCATTTCATGTTCAAGGGGATAAAAACATCCCCCTTCCAAACCTCTCCCTACCTTCAAAGGTCAGGTGTCATTCAGCTTTTTCACACTCTATTACTTTTCCAGTGCTGCTCCAAAAGAAATGGGAGTCTTGGGGATTTATGGATCTGTCAAATCTCTACAGCTACTAAATGATGCATAAGGAAAAGCTCTGCTCTCTCACCAAATCATTCAGAGGAGACTGGAGCATATCTGAGTGCAGTGTGATCCTGTTTTTGCTCTGCTTCAAACAGAGTTTGTGGATTATGATGTCAATTCCTACCCCATGCCAGGGTCAGATCTCTGCTATATGAATAACATCACACAAGTGGGAGCAATGGCTTTGCTCATTTTCACCTGCAAACTATGTAACTATACTTTGTAACCAATAGCCATATCTGAATGTTCTCTAAAATTAGCTATGTTTTCAATTAGTACAGGCTAGGTTTATCAAAGTTCACAGTATTTGGTGTTCTTTCATGTACATATTGATGCAATATTCTTTGCCTGATCTACATTACTGATCCTGTGGGCCAGTCACCCTGAAATTTATTTGTTTTAGTCAAGGAGAGGTGTCCAGGTGTACACTTTTTCCATCAGCAGGGGCTGAAAACTTTTGCATTTGTTGCAATCTCCTCTGATATTTCTTGTCTTCCTACAGCATTTGAGAAGTATCTTTGCTCTTACAAGACAGAGTTTACACAGAAGTGATTCCAATCTCCTGTATCTCCCACCACTCATTATGAACCAGCCTGGCAGGGAACAATTGTAGGCTTTGGCCACTTCTAGGCTTTAGTTTCCTGAGAACTAACTATGATGACAAATTATGCCTCGGTTTACTACCAAAGAATGAGCAGAAAAACTGAAGAGAAGCATGGAGTTTAAATGATCAGGACAGCTTCATATAGCACATTCTGGTTGGTAACACAAAACAAATGTGCTGTGAGCTCTCTAAGCCTAACAGATTGCAGACTGTCTAACCTGCTAAACCAAGGCAGACAGTGGAAAGAGGTTTCTTAAAATGCTTTTAATGAGATTTATGAAAGAGTTCTCCATTCAGCAAATTATTTTATGATGCAGGTGGAACAATTCAGATATAGGTTTAAAAATCCCAAAATTTATACCTTACCCAAGGAAAAATGTGAGCCAGGAGAAAGTAGAAGATGCTATACAAAATGGAAGAGTAAGCAGGAGTGAAAGAACAAAATAATAATTTTTAAATTTGCATGTGATTTTTATCAAGTGGTGTAGGCAGCTAATTAGTACAATCAGTGCTTTCTTAATTCCTCTTCAGTTATTCATCAAATAAATGAAGACTGGGTCACTGCAACACAATTAATTTCCTCCATACTTAAGATATAAAATGTGCCTAGTTTACAAAGCCCTGAGCTCTTGTCATTGAGAAGGGTAAGGGGAGGAACCAAAAGAAATGGTGAGAGTATATCTTAATCTGAGAAGTGATACAGAAGTTAATGGGTACTTTGTGATATTCAAGATCAAATTTTTTGAAAATTACCACAAGAGTAGCTAATCTAGGACTGGACATGCAGCTAACACAACCAAAATACTTCAGAACCTCTGAAGGAACATATTACCAGTGAAGCTCACTGAGTGGATTTGTAGCAAGGCTGGTGAGCTGGGCAGTATCAGTTGTATGCCACTAAGCCATGTCAGACTGTTGTTATAAAGGAAAGCATGTAGAGAGACACAGCAAGAGATCTGCTGCCATAGAAACAGATATAGCTGCTGGTTGTGCTGCATCATTGCTGCACTGAGGAAAAACCACAGATCAGCAGTATACCACAGACTGCATCTAACTTGCTTTGTTCAATCAGAATTTGAGATCTGAAACAGATAAATGATGATCAGTTATTATTCATAGTATAGTCTAGCTGCACAGGCCTAGCATACTTTCTATCAGGACTAGTGGAAACTGGAGATGAAAAACTAAAAATTTAAGGAATACATATCATTCAGAAGCTTTAATCTGATACTCACAGTGCTTTGTATTCTCAGAAAAATGAAAAAAACTGTAGTGCCCGATTGTTCATTTCTTATCCAGACACTGGTCCTGTAGCAGTTAAAGAGTATTTACTTTTGCAGCGTTTATTCCTATTTGCTAGAAAACAAAGTTGAAATTCTGTATTTCTAATCCATCTCTCCTATTCCAGTTGATGGTACTTTCTTGTACATAAGGAATCCAGCTGCCAGAACCATGCACTACAAGGGTGCCCATTCCAATTTCTATTACACCCAGTCTTGTTCCAGCCTTGCAGAGACTTAACCAGCCTGTTTCATCTACAGTGAAACTTTATGTGGAATCAAGGAACATTTTTAACAAATAAAAATAAGCCACTGTCTAAATCACTGCAGAAACAGGACTTCAGGGTTTATTTTAGAAAAAAATTTAATGACAACAGTTCAAGGCTGAGATACTATTTCTCTGTAGCCAGTATCTCATTACTCATAATTCCCTAGAAAAGTGAAAATGCATTTCTGGTTTTAAATTATGGCAACATGGAGCTTTGGATTATCTACAGAGAGCACTGATATACTGATATAGCACTGATTAGCACTGATACATAGCTGATAAATTGAATTTTGAGTCCACCCTGATTATCACTTTTTAAAAGACTGGACTACATAAAACAGTCATATAATAAATTACAGGCAGACATGAAATATTTGTCATGTGTATTATATTTAGGGCACCAGGATGACATTCAGTATATGCTTGCAACTGTATTAATCTTTACTGAGTGCTGCCAATTCCTGGTAGAATTCTGATGTTATCATTTAAATAGGAAAAAAAACTGTATGTTGTAAAATTATTCCATTTTTCTCTCTTCTGAGAGACAAAAATAAAATGCTCCATTTAAATGAACTCCTACGTGGTTTTCACAGCATAATGATACTCTATGGCAGCAGCTTGCACAGTAATGCTGCTTTCTACTAAAAAGTATGAATTGACCTTATGTAAACCGCAGTAATTGTTTCCTACATTAATGAAAAGATCCTTCATTTTTTCAGAAGAGGAAATTCAATTGGATTAAGGTGCTATGAATCTAGAAGTCCAGATATTTGCAATACTTACATGTCTCTGGTACCAGTACCATAGAACAACCTATGCAAGCAGAAGCTTCTGGATATGAACATCATAGATCTATCACTTAAGCATAAAAGTGTTGAAAGTACTTTATGTCTTTTTAGCATATACTTTCCAAATACATATTTTTAGATGTTTTGCTGAGCATCTAGTTGATTACGTTGCCTCTTCACTGAACACAAAGTTTCAATCTCTCTACTACCAAGGGCCTGAAAGGAATTTTAAGAAGAAAATACTTTAATTCTGGTTGGCCTAATTTTTACTCCTTGAGAGTGCTTGGTATGCATCAGAATGAGTGCAGATTAAGAAAATGAGACAAAAGGACAGAAGATATGTATATTTTATGCTGTTTCTTTTCAAGCTGTGATCTGCATCTCCTTAAAAAAAACTAAAACCTAGTGGTTCTTGGGACAGTGAAGAGTCAGTTACAATAAACAAGATCCTTCAGCTATCATAGCAAATGTTAAAAACTTCTGGAACTCTGTGTGTTAACTAACATAGTTACTCAGTCTTTTCATCATCTGAAGTCCACTGGAACCAAATCAATCTTGAGGAAATTTATACTATCAAGATTAAATAACCTTGTAAGTTTGAAATCTAGCAAGAAATCTTCTAGCTGTTGCTACAACTTACAGCTCTGCCCAGGTAAGCAATCATAATGTCAAAATGTGGCGCACACATCGACACATATAGGATTGATGGGTGGATTAAATTAACTTCTAAACAATTTTTAAAAATAGAAAGAAACACTCCCTTGAAATTGCCAGAATTACTTGATAGCTGCCAGTAAGAAACCCATTGCACTATCCTCTGTGTAGAATGTGGATATAAATGGGCTGAGCGCAGCCCTGGTTGTCCTTGGTCCAGCACAAGAAGCCTGTATGAGGCTTTGGGCTTTGCTACTGCTGCTGCAGGTTTATCATTTCCCAGGCTCTTACTGCTAACAGTTTTCAGAGTCAGTGATTCACCAACATAGACAAGAATATAGACAGATTGTGAACAAAATGAGTTATGGAAATCTTTGCTGTCTCCAGTTTCTTCCATTCTCCTTTAATGCTCTTAGAAAAGTGGAAATCTAGGTATTTTTAGATTTTATAATATTTATTACTCCTCTCTGTAGTATTACTGCCACGTCCTAGCACCCTCTCTTGTTTTCTCATAAAAACTATAACTCTATACAATAGACTGTTTACTCACTTCTTCCTTTTTACCATATCAGTACTTTTCTTTCTCCTTAAATTGCACACATTCTGGGAAGTACACTCTTCCTGTGTTTGCCATTACACAGTGAGAAAGATCATGACAGTAAGCTGTAAAGGTGGCCAAAATATTTGTGTTCAAAGGTGACCCCAGAGGCTAATCCTGGCAGCCAGGACTGCACGGAGGGTTCTGCATCACCCACACAAACTACTGCACCTCAACCCATGGAGACACTTCCCGGTCCTACTGTACTGGCAGCATGAATCACTGGAAGCATTGTGCCCCTTTGTCTACAGAAATAAAAAGTGACTGATGCATGCTTCTAGAAGGCTGATACTTCTTCAAGGTACCTATTGTTATTGCTCTTCATTCCTCCTCTCTCTTCTAAGAAAGAGGAAAAAGATTCTACAGGAGCAAAGTACAAATGAAGTGCAGCACCATCACATTCAGCTTTCAAAACAGGAATGTCTTCCAAAATAGATCAAATAATCAGCACTAACAAAACCATCAAATCAAGCAGTGGCTAATTATTAACCCACATCAACAAACAGAAGCAGCAGCATTTCAGCTCTTCCCTTAGTGGAAAAATTCAAAACTGTGAAATGAGAACTGTTCTAGCTGGAATGTTGCAAATGTCCTAACCTCATTTCTCACCAATCTGTCTTTCCTGTCTATCAAATTCAATTGACTGACAAGCAATTTGTATGAGCCTTTGTAATATGTAAGCTACAGTAATTCTTTCTTTTAAAAGCCTTTCACTCCTGCTCACTGCAAGAGGTGTCTGTGTGAAGAAAACAAGCAAATTTGGCAGAAAGGAACCCATTAACTCCCATTAGCACTGCTCTTAGGTAGGCAGCTGGGATGGGCCAAAGGCCAGAAATTGCAACTTCCTCATTATTTTTCTTCATCTCTTAAGAGATAGTGATGAGGTCTCATTGGCCCAACTAACATCTAAGTCCCATCAGACTACTTTAGATCAGATGAAGTCAAGATTGTTAGATGAACATACAAAGCTAAAAAATACTGAGAATGAGACACTTTATGACATGTATTGGTCATTTCTTCAAGGAAGAGGAAGGATTATTTCTCTCTCCCCTTTTCCTTAGCAGCCATCAAAATTTTGGGTTCTTTTTCATTTATAGAAGAGCCCTGATTTCAGGACTGCCAGAAAATAGAAGCATCTGCTTGAAACCAAGGCATTTTCTGAAAAGCACAAGACCTTTAGTTAAAGCTTTTTAGACCTTATGTCTTCTTAAGGCAATTACAGTAATTTCACACTGATAAGCTGCACCTGGTTATAAGCCGCACTTCTGGGTAGCCGGGAAGACCACGGAATGTGTCCATAAATAAGGTGCACCGGGTGATAAGCCGCACTTTAAAAAAAAAAAAAGTGAGGATCCATGTGCAACAAAGTAACGAGTTAGTAACAGAATCATGCAATTGTGGGGTTTGCCGTCAGGTGCTCAATTTGCAAACAGTTTTCACAGACCGGTAAAGCCTTTAAACGCAGCCCCAGGTGCCCTCCCTGTGCCGCAGGCCCCAGCCCTCCTGCCCCTGGCACTGGCTGCCGCGGCTCCCTGCCTGATTGGCAGTGACAGCAGCTCCCCTCACTGCTCAAAAGTGGCAGCTCGGCGGGCTGGCCACGCAAAAGCTCGCAAGTGGCTGCTCGGCAGGCTCGGGTTCGCGTGAAAGCCGGCAAGCAGCTCGGGTGGGCTGGGCTTCACGCAAAGCCAGCAGCGGCTCCGCAGCAGCTCCCTCCCCAGCCGGCTCGCACGTCCGGGTTGGCATTTCACCGGAATTTGTCCATAAATAAGCTGCACCCAGTGATTAGCTGCACTTCTGGGATTGGCTTGATTCTTCAGTGAAATAGGTGCGGCTTATCAGAGTGAAATTACTGTATTTCAGATAAAAGGAAATTACAAAGCCTGAAGTATGGGAAGGCTTTCATCACACCATGGAGCACTCATATTATAATCCCTATGAGAGAACTTGCTTGACAAATACTATAAATGGAAGCCTCTATAAGAGAATAAATAATTATTCATCTGCTGATAAATTCTGACAGATCATCTTTCCAATGCAGCTTGAGTAAAAGACATAATCAGAAAGTCCTTGATCTGTTAATGGGCTAATAGCACTCTAAATCCAAACTACCTGGAAAAACACTGACAGCTTTAAAATACAATTTAACATTTTTTCCCTCTCCAGTGAAGTAGTATCACTGAACATCATATTGATGTTGTACACAGAGTGTTGTAGGTTTTTTTGTGCGGGTTTTGTAATTTTTCATTCAATTAATGCCTAGCAGAGTTATTTTTATTCCCTCTAAATTCAGCCGAAGTTCTCAAGCAGTGCTTTTTGTCAGGGTGGTTGGCCAATGTCTCAGATAGGGTTAAAATGAATAAACATTAGTTACTTAAATGAATATATAAAATTTCTAAGTGCTACATTTGTTTTTAAGTCAGAGTCATTTTATGTCAAAAGGACAAGCAAGAAAAAAGAAATCAAAAGAAAAAAACAAACCTGCAATCTCCAACTATAATCTCACTATGCAATCATTGCTGGAGACTCCAAACCAAGAATGTCAGCCAGCCACATTCCTAACAGAGATTGAAGAAATTTCTAGGCAAGGCACTCAGGTGACTATACAAGTATATGTCATTAAACAGAACCTAGAAGTGGAAGAAGATAAAATCTCCACAGCTTCTTTACTTCTGTCCAGATAATTTGCAGAGAGAGGAGATGACTAGTACTGAAGAGGAATGAGAGAAGTATTCCTCCTTTTCTGCCAGCCCAATTATTTTATAATCACTCTGTTGCTGAGAGTTTGGGGCCTGCTGTGGCAGTAGATCTGAAAAATCAGAATAACACATCTCTACTGCACAAAGGGGTAATGATTTTCAAAAGATTTAAAAATGCATGGATGTCTAACAACCTGTATCCTGAAAATCTTCCACTGAATCCATGGGGGGAAGCAGCAGCAAAGTAATAAAAATTTTAACCATATAAGATGGTCACAATTTTTAGATATTTATAGACCTTTTGTGGAGCAGACTAGGGCTTGAGGTTTTTACCATTTTGCCACGAAATTAAACATATAAAATAAAACTAAAATGAACCCTCCATGACAGATCTCTGAAGCATAATGATGCTAAAAATAAAACGTTACCAGGGAAACCGAATGGAACTGAAATTAGTGATAGGGCCTGATCTAAAGCCACTGAAATAAAATGAGAACAGGATCAAATTACACAGAAGAAAATAAATCAAAAGTAAAGCAGTCCTTCAACAGCAAAAGATTAATTCTGATAGTATCTCTGGTTACAAACCAAAACCAATATAAGACTCCTAGTATGGATTTTTTCAATGGTCTGAATGTCCACGCAAGGCTGTGTGTGTGTGTGTCTGTGTCTGTGTACAAGACTCTCAACATCTACTGAGCATCAGTGGACTACAAGGGGTCCCCAGATTGCACTGCACTGATTTCTCCTTTAGCACAAGAGCTCAGAACTTGAGTCAGCCTTACGTAACTAAAATTTCATCTCTTCTATCAGTTATGTTGGCAACTCTTCTATCTTGTTTATAAACTCCTTCGAGAGAAAGTTAAAAGGTGGGAAATTATTTAAGATATATTTCATTAAGAGCCTAGATACTCTAATTTCAGCAGACACAGGCATTCACAAGGAGCATAGAGTCACCTACCACAAAGTAAAACAACCTCCAAACTTCTCTATTTCTGAAAATGTTAGTCTACTGCTATAAAATGGCCAAATAGCTATTTTCAGACAGAAGACATTACTTCAGGACTAAATTATTTACAGAGAAGTACAATGACTCCAGACTTGACATCTCCATCCTACATCTTTTAATTTTATCACCAAACTTCAGCTTATTTCCTCACTTCACCCACGACTTCACAGTGGTATTGGTATCATGTATCTCTGCCACAATATCCATTCTTACCCAGTGATGGCAGGAAGGCTGCCCTGTTTGTGTTATTGCTCCTCAACTAGAGAAACCTTAACGTTTACATCCTCCTTCAAAAGAGCAAAAGATTAATTGTCACTAAAGCAACTACTTGGTAGCTGAGCATTATTTTCTCTAAAATATTATTGGGTTTTTTTCCTGAAATGGGATAGTCTTGCAATATAGGTGATAATCTGTGATTTTTTTAAATGACTATTCATTTTACTCATTTCTGGTTCTTGGTTCAGATTTCTATTTTCAGCCCCAAGACAGCTCAATATTGTTGTTAATAATTTGTTCAGTGTTTCATTGTGAGCTAAAACTTTTCAAGTTGATGCCCTAGAGTTCATAAAAATTTGCAAACTCAAGGATGGATACTTCACTGCAGAAAATTTTAATGACCTATAGCTCTCATTTACACAGGGAAACAAATTTATATGTATAAATGGCGATTTTACACGTATTCATACTCTATCCACATCAAATTAAATGAAGTTATTAAACATCATTGGCCTGTTTTTTTCTTCTATACTTTCAACTTATTGCAGATGACTGCAGGGTATTACCTTTGAGTGGTAACTCCCATCTGTGTATCCTGATCCAACACATACAAGCCACATAAAAATAGAGGGTCTTAGATTGCTTTTATAGATTTCAAGATCTTCCCCACAACAATGCATGTTTAAGACTGTAAAACATATAGTCCCTTAAAATATTTTTAAAATACTGTAAGCCTACCATCTCATTAGCTGCTGCTAATTGAAATGCAAACTTCTATTTTTACTCACTGTTACATAACACAGGCTTTTCAGTAAACAATGATATTGAACAATTTCAAAGTTTGAGGACCTGGCCTAGATTCAACCTAAGAACAGGTCACAGAAGGAGGGCACATCAGACTGGTCTCCCAGAAGGGAGAGGGAAATAGATCATGAGTTTTTTGGGAAATACAAGCTGTTGCACCTGGCTCAGGTTTATTTCTGCAGAATCAGGCAGAGTAGGAGATGACCTGCCAGAAATTCATAAATTCAGCCTTTAATTTTCAAGGGCATACAAGGATCTGCATTTGAAAGTAGTCATCTGATGTTTGGCTTCCTGACACCACTGCAAGTGGCTGTGCTATACAAAAAACCTCAGATATAACTCAATGATACCCAATGTTTAGCTTTTTCTGACAGAGACATACTGAATTTCCCAAACTTGTTATTGCAAGTGGGATCATAGCAACTGAAACAAAGTCCTTCATTGACTCATTTGGACTGGAAAGGACCTCTAAGATTGAGTCCAACCATTAAACCCTCGCTGCTAAAGCCACCACCAAACCATGTCCATAAGTGCCACATCTATAAATCTTTTAAATATTTCCAGGGGTGGCAACACAACTGCTTCCCTAGGCAGTTACTTCTAAAGCTTGACAACACTTTTGATGAAGAAATTTTTCCAAGCATCAACTCCAATCCCCCCCGATGCAGTTTCAGACAAATTCCTGTCATCCTATCACTTGTTACCTGGGACAAGTGACTGACACCCACCCAGCTCTATTCAGGTACTTGTAGAGAGCAATAAGGTCTCCTATGAAGCTCCTTTTTTCCAGCCTGAGCAGTTGCAATTGCCTCAGCTACTTCTCGTCAGATTTGTGCTCCAGACCCTTCCCCAGCCCTGCTGGCCTTCTCTGGACACTCTCCAGCACCTCAATGTCTTTCTTGAAGTGATGGGCCCAAAATTGGACACAACAGTCAAGGTGTGGCCTCACCAATACCACTTACAGGGGGACAATCCCTGCCCTGGTTCTGCAGGCCACGCTATGCCTGATACAAGCCAGGGTACCACTGGCCTTCTTGGCTACCTGGGCAAACTGCCAGCTGTTGTTACAGAGACTTCTTACCTCATGATGCTCCCTGATCTGGTGCCCAAACTGGGCACATAGGTCCAACCTTTCTTTTAAGTGATTTCTGTTTTTTTAGTTTATATGCTGAACCCAAGGAAAGAGTGGCCTTGACGACAGACACCAAGGTCTGCCATTGTCACAAGGAAACTAATATGTCATCTTCATGTCAAGGCATATTAAAAAAGAAAATGCACACCTTTGATTTTGATGGTTTTTGACATGTAAATGAGTATAGCAGTGACAGTTTTATGTTTTATTTATAAGACATAAACAGAATTATTCTGGAGAGTTATTCTGAAGCATTTTGTTGAAGTAGGCAGTCTACTATCATGTTATAGAGCACAGAATAGCAACATTTACCTTAAAAAGTTCACTTGGAATGGCATCAAGATTTAAAATAGAAAACCTCTGGCTCAAATGATTCCATTAACAGTTCAATTGTTACTTCAGTATGAACGGAGTTAATTTATCTTGTGAAAACTTCTTTTTAGAAAAACAAATGGTCAGAGAAGAATTGATTCAAAATATATGCATTCCCAGTTGCAGTTTAGAGTTTGTTTGCTAATTTTCTTGTTACTCATTTATTATGATTTATAGATATTATTTTGTATATATTTCAAATCTGAACTCAGTCTAAATGCCATTCAAGCATCTTGCAGACTTTTACTACCCTAATGCAAGTGCAGCTGCTGAATATGTCAACGAAGCCAAATGGCAGCAGCTGTCTGGATTCCACTCTGGAAAATACTACTGGAAAGGTGGCTTATCAAAAAGTAAGAGAAAATCCCATGATACCCAGGTTTTATTCTCCAAATGATTTTTTAAAATCCTACAGTGCAGTATAGTGGAAAAAGAAGGCTTACTGAACCTGATAAAAGCAGATCTCTGGTTGAGATCAAGCAAAAGTACAGTCAGGGTTGGAGTAGCTTTGCCTCTGCCAGTGAGCTCACTTGATGATGAAAATATCACTTGTATGTTCACAAAATCCAAGGAAAAAGCTGATTTCTGGAAGACTGGACAGTTTGAGAAAGGCATCAATTGCTCATTGAAAAAATGAAAAAATGGTCTCTCTGTAGGCAGCATTGTAGCTGCAGCCTGGCTGGTGGAAGGACAGACAGATGACTGCACATCCACCTGCAGACTGAAATAATTACAGTAATTTCACAATTATAAGCCGCACCTCCCGGTAGCCAGGTAGACCATGGGATTTGTCCACATATAAGCCGCACCTGAATATAAGCTGCACCCCCCACCCTTTTGTTAAGCGAGGATCCATGTGTAACAAAGTAACAAATTAGTAACAGACACAAATTGGTGTCAGGTGCTTAAGTTGCAACAGTTTTCATAGACTAGAGAAGTCTTTAAAGGCAGCCCCAGGCATCCTCCTGGCTGGCTCTCACTTCCGGGTTGGCATTTCACTGGGATTTGTCCATAGATAAGCCGCACCTGAATATAAGCCTCACTGCTGGGGTAGGCTGGATTCTTCAATGAAAAAGGTGCGGCTTATAATCGTGAAATTACTGTATATCACCAAGGATTTCTGAGTTACAAACAACAGCACAATATAAAAACAGCAAATAAAATGTACCCACCTACAGTTGTACCAACACATTTTTATAGATGCTTTAACTGAAATGTAAGCCTGGCAATAAAGCACCCCCAGTGTTTGTGATTACCAGCTGGCTATTACCAGAGACATAAATGACTCAACATTTCTGTAAATGCAGCACTCACCACCACTCCTCAGCATTCTCTATCTTGTAACTCAGTAAAACAAAGCCTATGAAATTCTATCTTTGCCATCAGCTATGGCTGATACACTCCACACACCTCTAAGGTACCACATTCAGATTTCCTGACATCCATCAAGTTCTTTGAGACTAAACAATCCTGTGCGCTTGTGTATCTTGTAATCAAGACTGACTGGAGCTTCAAAGTGAACATAAAAAGTGTTACAAGAATAAGTTCTAGATTTGCTTGATGGAGAAAAATATCTCAGGATATGGAGACCAAGCAGAAATATCAATACAATGACATAAGAAAAATCTCAACTGCTCAACAGTTCATGGTTCAGAGGGTCCTCAAGCAACATCTCTTTGTTAATACACAGGGCCTGTTGCAAAATGGGTTTAAATGCAGCCATGTTTAAGAACTGTGATTTCCTAAACCAGAGCCATCTTCAACAAGTATTGGATTTGAACTCTTGCAAAAACATCTACTCTGCAATTTTTTGATATTTTTATGCAATTTATTAACATCTACAGTTTAGTCATAGATAAAACCTTTCTTCTTCAAAGCACACAGCTCTGCTGCTCTTCCATTTTTGCTATTCTGTTCTAAGAAAACTGCAGCTGCCACTATGAATACATTAAGCCTTCATAAAACAGCTGTCCTTAAATATCTCATCACACCTCTCCATAGACAAGTATGGCAAAAAGCCATATTGCTGTTTTTGTTCTTTTCATCCATGCCAGTTAGAGATTAGGAAATTCATACAGAGATTTTGTGATAAACCTGATGAACCTTGTTACTCTTGTTACACTTTCACTTCAAAGTGCAATGGCAAAGCACTCAAAACAGAGAAACCAGAAATAAAATTAGAAAATTATGTAGAGATTATATTTCTGCATGGTTCCTAATGGTTAAAAATGCAGACTCCTTTAGGATTGCATGAAAATATTAATGTTAACTTGCCTTTTTATTTCCAGATGAGACCTTGTTTACAGATTCTCCTGCAGAAAGGCAAGCTGAGAAACACAAAACACTAAAATGCTGAGTTTTATGTCTCATTTGAAGCAGCAACACAACATTAAAAGCAGCTGAGTGCCAGAAAAATTAAGGATTTACAAGAAAAATACTTCAGTCAGTTACTGTTTAAAAGACAAAGAGTGATCTAAACATAAACTAGATTAAAAGCAAATATGATCTGTCCATTTCTGTGACTGCTAACATATAAAACTTATACAAATTGAAGAAACAGAGCAAGTTTTTCTAGAAAAACAAAACAAATCTTTCTAAATCTTGTCTAGTATTTCCCTGAAAAATTAGACATATTTTACAGGAATCCAGTAAATTCTATTAGGAAAACATTAATGTGCTGAAAGTCTCAAACTATCCTAATTACTAATTTATGGCATATGTCACTAGTTCCAAAAATCTTTGTAAAATACACCAACTAATAACTTCATTGTTCATGACAATGTGTCAACAAAATTACACTTAGTAATAGAGAATAACACAGACTTCAGCTGCAGGGGAATGCATCTGAATTCACCATTAGGAGGATGTGGGTATGGCCACCACAGGCCTTATCTCACCCACGCTCTAGGATGACCCACAGATTCAGCTTTAACCTGACATCCTTAATGAGATAAACTTAGAAATAAGGGGAGAGGACAGAGAAGAAAAATGGGGGGTCATCCACAGATCTTTAAAACTGGGTGGAAGGTAGGGAAGGTAATGAACACAAAATCCTCTGGTCTCCTGCTCAGATCCAGTGATAAGACTAAAAAGCAGTAATTTCCAAATGTATTTACAGCAACCCTGTAGGCACCTTTTTATTAAAGAAAACGAAAGAAACAAAACAAAAAAGGGCTACAAAGAAAACAGAAGGATATGCAGATTTAATGTTCTTACAGAAGTAACTTGCTAATAACCTTCTACCTTGCTCTAAATGACATAATCACTATTAGCTGTTGTCAGTGCAGAATACTGATTTAATGGGGGGTAACATGTCCTGCACCAATGTTATTTATGCCCTCTTTCTTCCTTTTAGTTTTTTTAAGATGCTTCAGGATTGATGACACATGACAAGAATTTAATGAGACAATATCCTCATTTTGGGTTTGTACCTTAAAATCATGTGTAGGACTAATTTCTGCTGTTATAACTACAAAACTCAACACTTGTCATTTTTTAACTGATCTTAGTTATTATTAAAATGGTTTCTAACTGTAAATAGATAATGATAAAAATATTTTATGTGTTTTCACAACAGATTGATTGAAATCACATTTGCTTTTTACTCCGCATAGCAGAAAACCCAAATCAAGACACCAGTCTCATATAACTGCTGCAAAGGTTTCTCTCCTGGACTTCTTTACTTCTCTGTCCATCTATTCCATCTTCATGGCCACCAGGTTCATTCTAACACCTTGCTTATGCTGATAATGTTGATTCCAAGAGTCAGAACCATAATTTGCAGAGCACAGTTTTCAGATGGGATGCCATTCAATACAAGGAATCAGCCATGATTTAAGGTTTTCCTAGCAGAATATTCCCACACCATAATGTGAGAATGAAGAATTTTTGTCTTTCTCTTCAGCACACTACATTTCTTCTTGCTTTTCAACACTTAATGTCACACACAATTCACACAAACTTCAGATAAAACTATTCTGAATTTCTTTCTTCTGCAAAAAAGTAATAAATTTTGACTCATGCTGGTCTCCTGTATTATGTATTACAAAAAAAATCCCCAAGACAAGTTTAATTTATATTGGGAGTAGGAAGGAGATAGGGAGGTTCACTGAAAACTTTTTTATCATTTTCTGGGGTTAATTTCTTGTGTTCTTTACAGTTAGAATAAAACATATTCTGTGTAGTTCTAAATAAAACATGCATTAAGGTGAGTTGTTTCTTTGGCAGACCAGATGGCTAATTTATATATGAAATGCAATTTATAAAGCTTTTTAAGCACTTTAAGAAGCTGACATAGATTCCATAATATATTTCCATGGATCTCAACCCTGAAGGACAGGTTAAGGCCCATATACAGGTATAACCAGGGTCCTCTGAAATTATATACAGAGGTAGTCAGGCATAAACCAGAAAATAATTCACAGATGCAATTTTCTTCCATCAGTAGTAAAACTCTGAGTAGCTCCAGTTAAAGCAGCATGTCTGGAAAATCAGAACCAGAACAGTATTGCACATAATTTAGATACCTCTTCCTACTGATTTTTGCCTTGAAAAATGAAAGTGCAGGTATGATTTAAATATTTTTAACTGCTGTAGTCTGCAGTGCACTCTCCTTTGTCAGAGCATGAGAATTACTTGTGGTCATTTAGCTGCAGTATCTCACCTAGAATTTAGAATTTTCACAGTTGGCAAGAAACTGTGCCCAGGATGTAGGTTTGATAACCAACATTCAGCTGTAAGGAGATTTACATTAAAAAAAAAAAAAAAAATCCAACTGTAACTCTCTATACCACCAATGTTCCCTGTATTGCCAAAATTAAGCAGTACTAATAATTATAATACACAGCCTCTAAACAATGTTATAAGTGATTCTCCTTTTTCCTACACTTTGTACAGGTCCTTTCACTGTCACACAAAAGCCACCAATAGTAACTAACATAGATTTTGTACAAAATTTTCACAAATAACTGAAAAAATTACAACATGTTAGAAAATCAGATGCAATGTCTGTGGCAACATCAAGACTTTCAATATTCCAATATTCTTCTCCAAAACTTAACATTCGAGTGTCCAGTACTTTATGCATACAATTATTTAGTACCCTGTCATATGAAAGCTCAGCTTTTCTGAAAGGGATCTTTAATACCTTCTCTTAGCCATCTACAGTGAGAGCTCACTTACAACTGCAGTTTTTCCTGCAAACAATAACACTAAAAGCACAAGGCTGACAGCTCGCTAAGAGTAGGTGCCTGTCATATGCAATGACAGATAGTCATCCATCCACCCATCTATAATGACAGATCCTAAAATTATTATTTTTAAAAATCATTTGGTGTTGTTAAAATGTCTTACAGAGAAGGAAACATAATTTTAAGAAACCCTTAATGTTAAGAGCTAATTGAAACAGAATTCTTCACACAACTTTTCTCAAATTCATTTGAAAAGCCAGAACTCCAAGAAAACAGACATTTTATCTTCTGCCTTTGTGAGCATGAAATGTGCTTTTCCTTCTCTTCTGCATAACCATAGAAGTGCAAAGAACTAAAATATTATTATATTAGGTTGGCCTATCTAAAGAACCTTGATTATTTCCATTTAAGTCACTGTGAAAACGCACACGTAATTAACAGCCAAGCTGTTCAACATTAGTATTAAGATACAGTGGTTTTGATCTGATTCTTTGCCATAAAAGAACTAAAAGTAAGCCTCCAGTACAGGGCACAGGATCACCCTAATAAAATGAGAAAGTCTTTTAAACTTAGGTGGCATGTTATCTCCAGTCTAAGTTGCCACAGAAAAAGTATCTGATCCTAAAATATAATTGTGTTTGGGATATGTAACACTCTCTTTAAAACAATAGATGGAGAAACTTCAAAATTCTCTGTGAAGGGAATAAAAATTCTGATCATGATTTTAATAAGATTTCTTTTTAGAAGAAGCACGAGCATTAACACTAAGAATAATGTTAGCCCAGTCTTAGGAACAAGGTTGAAGAGAACTTAAAAACCAAGGTTTTACTCTCAGTTGTCTCAGAAAAAAATACTGCCCTAAAAAGGCACCAATGTACCAATGATATCCCTCACAGCTTCACTAGCAATACATGTAAAGAATGTTGTAAGTAATATAAGTGAAAAGTGGAGAGAGCAATTTATATACATCAGAAAGATGAAAACCCACAACATTCGGAAGATTATTTAGGCCAGCTAAAACACCTGAAGTCTTGTTTTTCACTAACAGATACATCTAATACATACTAGGATACATAAGCTGATATGGACATGCTGATTTTGATCAGAATAAAAGAAAAAACATTACTATATAAAAAACCATTACTATATAATAAAAATAAAATTTGAGGCTACTGAAAATACTGGTGCAGGCTTTGTGTTGTGTGTGTGTGTATGTGTACTACCCTTGCTGATTTAAGTCAGGAATAAATGCTCGTTTGAACTAACCATAAATGGAACTGTAGCAATGACACTCCTATTTCAGTGTACTACCTCACCACAAGATGTCCATGATTCCAGTACACTTCGCTATATGGTAGGAAAATAATATCCTTTAACATTTCAGTATCATTAACGTTGTTTTAATACTCATACAACTTTGTACCAAAGCTCTTGTACCCTAACATAATGTCCAATTCCAGATTTTTAACTAAGCTGAGTTTATTATCCCAGCTGAAAAAACTCTCCACGTTTTCAAACCTGGGTTTTTGGCTGTGAGGCCAAAATTGTAAAACACAAATGCCAAATAGACACCTGGTGTCCAGCCGCTATTTAAATATCCAGCTTGGATTCATGGTGCAACTAAAGGTCTTACATTTTAGCTACAAATTCTCATGAAGCATAATTTCATTTTCAAGGGCACTGATAACTTACATCTTTTATTGAATTTTATGAAAGCATTGAATAATACTTATTTTTTAGATACCTGAATTTGCATTAACTTCAGGGAAAAGAAAAAGAACTTCAGCTAAAGGACAACAAAAAAGGATTATCTGAGTTGGGAAAGATCAAACAAAGAAAGATTAGAATTATTTTACAGGATTTAGTTATTACAACACCTTCCTAGCTCTTAGCAAATGCACAATGATTCTGATTCCCTGCTCAAGGAACCATACAGCCTAAAGTCATGGCAGATTTGCTTTTCACAGTTGGCTGTCCCAACAAGTTCTGATTAATTAATAAAATCTCTGCTGTTTCTTAGAAGAAGGTACCTATGGGTAGCTGTGAGGGTCCGGGGAACAGGGACTAAGAGATTTATGCTAATAAAAAACTCTCTTTAATCTTTAGCACCCTTAAGGAGGATTTACATGAAATCCTCTCCTCAATGTTTTAATTCTAAGCCAGGAGGAACAAACTCTAACCCATGGTGTACATGACAGAAATTTAATCCATTTAGAGATCAGGATTCATCACATCTACAAAACACTAACCATGTTAAGGTATGAAACAGTAAAACTTTCATTAAATAACATTTTTTGTCAGAAAATTTGACATCAGTCTGTCTGGAAACCTTTAAGGTCTTATACCAGTTTTGTCTATTTTGAAGAGACCTTATTGAAAATATAGCCAATGGAGCCTGATGAATTGCTGATCTACAATAACTTCTTATTCCACAAAGACAATAAAGCACTTCTTGAAGAAATCATCTCCTTGTCACAACCAGCATGGCATTAGCATGGCATAGTGCCCAAGGAGCTGCAAGAAATAAGTCTGAGGAGACTGCCAGAACTCAGCATTGCCACATAAACTGAGCACTGTACATCAGGAACAAAAAATTTCTCAAGAACACATTTGGTATGTTTGACACTTTCCTGTCTTTCTTCACACAACCAATTCCCTATAAAATGTTTAAGTGCTCAAGTGAATGCTTAAGCAAGAGTTTGAAGCTTCACTTTTCTTAGAACTTCCAGAATTTGATAACAAGTGATAAAAAAATTATGACAGCTGATGGACTTTGTGAATTAAACTAGCAGAGACTTTGGAGCTGATTTGTGGGTGGCCTTCCGTAAGTAGGTGTGTTGCAGGCCACAGTATCTAGTATGCAGTACACACAAAGAATACATCTATAATTCTGGCTCTTTTGTTTCCACTAGGAAGGATATGAAAACTAAACTAGCAGTTCCAGTAGCTACTGAGAAGAAAACACTACAGGCAGTATCATGAGAAAAAGGGTGGCCTCACGGTACATGTCAAAGTCTCCAGGATCCAGCCTATATCTCAGGTAAGAGATACAGAAGTTCACCTAGAAAACAGCCACAGTGAAAGCCCAGAGGAGCTGCTCCTGTACTGCCTAAGTTGCCTGCTTAGTGCAGTATCTGTGTCAGGCTGTATCTCACCTGCATGGGGCAGCCACACAGCCCTGCTCTCCTGTGAACTACTGACAAGACCCCTAAGGCGCTCAGTCTGTCAAGTCTCCTACTCCAGGATGCTTGCTAACCCATAGAGTATATTTATTCCCTCATCACTGGGGTCCTGTCTCTACCAGATCACCCTACAGTGCCAATGAGAAAGCTCTGACAGAAGTTTTCATTATCATACTTTGGTGACTAGATGGCTGCAAAGATCAATTAAACAGTGGCTCTGCTCAGTTTACTGAAATAATTCAAGATGTGGTAAATATCCTATATTGTCTCCTTTTTTTTAATTAAATGGCAGTAAACAAATCTAGTATTGGTTGGCTCAGAAATGGATATAGCAGTGAAGTCAGTAGTGCAGGTAGATAAGAAATGTTTGACTAAATATTTTCAATGAAAAACATGGCATTTTCAGAGCTAAAACATTTTGTGAGAAAGAAACACTAACTGATTTCTTGGTTAAGAGAAATGGAAAAATGTCTATGGGTATCCACATAGTTTATGCTACTTTTTCAAAACACAGAAAATACTATTTTTGGTTAGAAATTCTTTTTATATCTGTATATATAAACATAGCATATAAAATTAGGATAAGAAATAAATTCAATATTTCCAAGTTACTTCAGTTAGGTGTATCAAGTTTCCTGACAGCCTTTTCCCGTAATTTAAATTCATTAATGTTTTAAAGGATCCAAATTGTATTATGAGAAAGGAGGTATTTAAATAGTGAATATTTATAGGGATAGAAAAAACAACTTCCTGCCCTGCTGTAAAGATTTTTTTTATTAAAAATTGCTTCACTTGCTTTAAACTATATACAAAATCATGCTTTTATTCACTCTAATTAATGCATCAGTAAATAAGAACTCTATCTCCATAATCATGACTTTTGTGGCATAAATGTTATATGCAGGGGAGAAAATTGTTGCACAAAATCACTTCATTTCCAGCAGGTAAGTTGCCTGTAGAGTATCTTACACACAAAAAGCCTTTTAAATTGCTTTTCTTTTGTACTTCTGTAAAGTGCACAATCACTGGGGGAAAAAAAAGCTGAGAGAGAGATAATGACAGGCAGCTAAGTATACAGCAAGTGGCAGGAAAATTTCCAAATCCAACATTTGGCAGGCAGGTCTGTGGAATGCACATATTAGCTGGCATTTATATTGAAAATCAGAAGAATGTTCTGGTAACAAGTATAATCTTTTACATTCTGTCAGACTCTTATATTTATTTTGTTCAGCCCAATCATCCATTTCTCACTTTCTGTTATTATATCCTGAGCCCTAGCTAGAGACGCAGCTGGTAAACAAAGCAACATTAAAGCCAGGTAGAAGCACTAATGAAAGAGCTGAAAATGTCAACAGCATCAGAAAACACATGGGTTCACTAGTGAAGAAAAAGCATGGCTGAATTTTCAAAACCTTCCTGGTTCATTGATTGGCATGAGAAATTTAGATTTTAGAAATAGAAGGCCAACTCCCTTCTATCCATAGGTTAATACTTAATCAGCCCAAGGTTCTCAGCAGGAATTCTCCCACAAGATGGTAATGAGCTCTATTAAAGACTTGGTGGATTAACTACATGGATTTTTAATCATGTCGTATCTGTCTAAATCCATACAGTAATTTAATTTGTGTCCAATATGATATTTTTCTCCCTCCAAATCAAGCCTTTTTCCTCCAAATAATTTTTCTTTGATCTTTTCACAACCATTAAAAAAAGAGTTCCATACTGGAATCTCCCACCACTGTCTGCACTTGACAGTGTGCCACCCACACAGTTTTGTGCAAGTGTTAAGCCTACAGTATTCATAAGCTCTCTAAACTGCAATTCAGAATATTTTCTACAGCAGATGTTTTCCCTTGCCTCTGCTTTCATATTTAGTAAGATTTTTTAAAAACCAAAAAAATCAGCATATATTACAAATAAAGACGATAGAAATATAATTGCAGCCAGCTGAAGGCTGGAAGGAAAATCTCCATTCAAGGACATCTAAACAATCAGCATCCAGGTCTAAGCCCAGATGTCCAGATGCTAAGAAGTGAGAGCATCTTCCAGCCCCCCATTTTTACTTCCACTGAAATGATTGAGAGGGTGGGGGCTGTTTGATACACATCTTCTCTGTTTGCATTGCTCCAGTCTTTCGGTGTGTGCATACAATGAGTGAACCTCTGTGTACAAATCAAATACTCAGAGATGGGCCAGCATGTCCTGTGTGCTCAGTAACATGCATGAACATTTGAATTAGTAGGTGGGGACAGTGAGGTGCCCGCTGCTCCCTTGTGTGAAAACAATTTGTTCATCTTTTTTATATGATGAATCGTTAGGGTTTTCCCATTGTACTCACAATTGTTCAAGGACTACCGTACTTACTGCACACACTTCAGCATTCTCCAGTAAACAGGGTCACAGTGCATGCAACACTTTCTTCTCATTTGTGGGGGGAAGGCTGTTAGAAAATCAGCCAGATGTTGCTGCAGGGTAAGCTTAATAGCTAAGACTCAAATCCACATTAAAATAGATCAGAGTAGGGTTTATATATGCCACTATTTTACTTTCCCACAGTTTCATAACTTCATTTAGTTAATGTATTGCTATATATCAAAGTCATCCAACAGATATTGAATTTACTAAATAAATTCTAAAGCTCATGATATCACACCCAGCTGATATAAACAGTTGCAATTCATTAATAACAGAGGTAGGAAGTCAGCCACTGATGTGTGACAAAATAATTTGTCTCACTACCACTCTCAGCATGATTTCAACCGTGGAATTAGTATTATTCCTTCTTTGACTGTACATTTTTGACCGAGGAACAAATACATCTAGAGATAAAATGTAAATAACTACAAAACAATCACTACTTTGCTATACTTGAGATCCTAATTTTAAAGTCCTCCTTCTATCCAAGTACACCCAATGTGAAATGGAAGCAGTAAGACTTCATTGGTTGTGAACACAATACTTTGTTATGAGAGACATTTCACCAACATCCTTTCACGCACACTTCACATCCAGACTGAATGCTAGTGTGAATGGAATTACAAATCCATGAGAAACAAAAACTTACTTTTTAACTTCTGATTTTGTTTTGGTTTTTTTGGGTTTTGTTTGTTTGTTGTGGTTTGGGATTCTTCCCTATTTCTTTCTCATTTCCTTCACACACACTCAGGAGCCTGGAAGGAAGAAAAAGTACTGTGTGCTTATTCCTCCCATGAAATCTTATGCAAGCTTGATATTTACAAACAAAAAATACTCAGGGATGCTTCAATGCATCTTGTTCGATGTAAATGCTGTTTCACATACTATTATGTAACATTCAGGAGGAATACAGGTAAAATAAACAAACAGTGATTCAAACATCTTCCAATTCACTGGCAAACTGCCAGGGTGTGCAAGCAGATGCTGGCGCAGGCAGAGCCAGGACCTTTACACTGCTGCATAGCAGGAGATGTGAGGTGGTGGGGATAAACTGAAACAAGAAAAGTTCATGCTGATTGTGAGGAGGGACTTTCCCTCTGTGAAGCCTACAGGCAACAAAGCAGGATTCTGTGCCATCTTCCTCCATGGAAGTTTTAAAGACTGAACAAAGCCCTGAGCAGCCCGGTCTGAGCTGATATCTAACCATGCTTTGAGGTTTGACTAGAGTTGTCTGTAACTTAATTATTGCAATAAAATGCTATAATGGCAAGGTCCTTCCTTTGCAGTGGTAAAGATGTGGTCAAAGTTCTCGATACACAATTCAGTCTGATAAGAGAGGCAATTCTCCAACTGTATTTAGCTTTGTACAACCTCACCTGGAGTGCTGTGTGCACTTCTGGTCTCCACTTTTTCAAAAGGGTGTGAAAGTACTCAAATGCATCCAGAGTAGGGCAACAAAGCTGGGGAAGGGCAGGAATGTCCCATGAGGAGCAGCAAAGGACTTTGGGCTTGTCTAGTTTGCAGAAAAGGAGGCTGAGGGATGACCTCATTGCCCTATACGGCTTCCCAAGGAGGGGAAGGAGAGGGAAACGGACTGATCTCTTCTTCCTGGTATTCAGTGATAAAACACATGGGAATGGTGGAAAGCTGTGCCAGGGAAGGTTTAGACTGGACATTAGAGAGCATGTTTATTGAGAGGGTCATCTTGGGCTGGCTCAGGTTTCCTAGAAAGGTGGTCACTGACTCAAGCCTGTCAGCATCTAAGAACTTGGATAATGCCCTTAATAACAAACTTTGACCCTTGGTTAGCCCTCAGATGACCAGGCATTTAGATAAGATCACAATTATAGGTCCTCTCCAATTGATATGTGCTCTTGTAATTCAAAAGGTAAAAAATTCTCCTGATCTTAGCTAGGTCACTAGACCAGCACAACTAAGACACACTAGTTTGTAGAGCCAACTTTGGCCAAAGGAATGGTTCCATTTAGCAGCACAGCTGGTCACTTTTGCCATCCCAGCACAAATAACTATTTACCATAGACCGGACACCCATTTGCAGATAGCTCATTGAAAACAGTCCTTAGTACAAGTTCAGAGCGAGGCTTGAGCCATAACAAGAAAAATTAATCATTCTGCTTCATATACTTCTATGTGTAATTACAATTACAGACCTGAGCTGAAGGTAGTTATACAATTTATCCACAATTTCTCTTCCCAGTGAGCCTTAAATATCTAATCTAAGAGGAACTGATTGCATTCAATTTCAACAGCACACACACTCTGTTTTGGGACTGACCAAGTCCATTCCTGTCAGGGAGCTGCATAATTATCCTGGAACTGTAATAGAAAATTTAAACTCCGTGTGCCAATTGGACCACAGACAACTGACACATCCATGTAGCTACATTACCTGTGGTCACTTGGGATTATGCTAGGTGCTCTTCCTCTCAAACACACCTTTCTGCAAAGACATCTGAATATTTATCTGCCTAGAATTATTCGGATATATTCACACTAGATATCATCCTGCTCATGGGTACAAGCTGCTGAACTGATACTTTAAAATCCTATAGAGACAAAAAAATAAAGTAAGTACTATAGAAACAAGTACTCCTCACAAATGCAGTAACCAGCAGAAAAAATTATCATTTCTTCTTATTCATGATCATATGAATTGGCTATGCAAACACAGGAGTAGACATTTATTCATAATGGTTCTGCACAAGCTGCTGTGAAAGAAGCTCTAAAGAAGGAGTAGGGAAGCTGAAGTGCTACAAGAAAAATCTCATATATTGTATATTTTATGTCTCAGTAGAGCTACCACACAGTAATGACTAGTAAAGAACTTCACAGAGCAACAAATATCTCCTGAATATTTCATCAGAGATGTCTATCTTAGAGTCCTTAACAAATTTGGGACAGCTCTGTTAAATTAATTTATGAAGTAATCTCTGTTAGATACATTTCAGAAGACTCACTCTGCCTGCCTGCCAAAAAAAAAAAAAAAAATTTAAAAAAAAGACAGTAGTGTGCGAAACTAAATCTAGAAGCATTATTCACATTAATGGGAAATATTTTGCTTGGCTGATAAGCTCATGGTAGTCATTGGCTGAACATAAAACTATTTACCCTACATTTTTTGTACATATTTCAGTTTTGGGAAATAAAGATATTAATCTGATGCAAGGGAAAACAAAAGCCAAGAAAGTTATTTAGACTACTAACATTTTCTGAAGTGGGCATAGGTCTCTGTGAGAGTTTGCATTTCACTGCCAATCTGGTCTTTTTTATTGCTAAGCTTCAATTAGCACCTCAGAGGAAAAAAAAACAAACTAAAACCAATTCATTGCAAATTTTTCATCAGAGGAGACTTGCCCTTCTCACTAACTGTGCAGCTAAGCAATGTACTGGTCTCTAGCAGGCAATTCCTGTCAGCCCCAACAAAGAGTCAACAATGGCTACTAAACTAAGACACCTGTTTGTTAACCAATTTTCAATTAAAAACTACTCCTTAGCAAAGTGTAAGATAAGTAAGAAGATGTACTATGGCAAAACATTATCCTGACAACAAAGTTGAAACCACTCAGCTTTACTATAGTATTAAACACAAATACAGTTGCTATACAACTGAAAGGGTAGGGATGCCATCAAAATAGAAGTATTTCATAGGGTTAAAATATTGCTTCATTGCTATGAAATTACATTTTAGAGCTCCCCTTGTGAAATATACTCTGGGCTCTGATTGTGTATATTCAGGATTTTTGTACATCAAAACAATAAGCAAGAAATTAGGAAACTAACACTGCAATTATATGCATGGGAATTTGAGGGCAAAATATAGACTGAAAGAATATCTCTATTTCCATTTACAAAAGAAAACAAAGGTTTTTTTACAGTGCTGGAGAAGGCTATATAAAAGACCTGCAGCAAAACCAATACTGCTGATTAATGTTCTTTTAAAATTTATTTTTCAGAAGACTGTCATTGTCTTAAGCCTTCTTCTACCTAAAAGGAGCTTCAAAGTACAGTGAGAAAAAGTAATAAATGAACATGGCTCAAAGAGTGAAAGAGGCCATTTTCCTCATTGTGATGAAAAATACAGATTATTTTAATACCTATGCAGAAGGATCAGCATGGATCTAAGCAAACTACTGCATGTCAAGAAGTCAAGAAGGAGTACTGTGATGCCAGAGTGTGCCTGTTCAGGCAGCCATGATGGTCTATCAGTGCTTTTGCAGTCATTTCCATCAATGTAAAGGTAAGTCTTTGAGAGCTAAGTATTCTACATCTTCCTAACACCACCATAGGTAAAAACAAATTATCAGCTGCTGAATTTCCTACCACAATCAGGGAGATAAAGGCTGGCATTCAGTCTGTAACAAGATGATATCCTAGAAACACACAGATTTACTGTCCTCAGTGCTGCAGAATGTGCTTCAGTGCTCAATCTCCCTTTCACCGTGTGTGTCAGGAAAGGTTCACAATTCCTCCTGCCCTCTGCATCCCGTCCATGCCTATAGGAATGGACCACAACATACACAGGATTGTTCCTGCATATTTAAGGTATTTCTTTCCATACCTACTCCAAACCACTGTGGGAATCTCAACATGTTTTGCACAGGAAGGGACCATATGGGCTGGGTTTGTTTTGCTCTTTTTTTTTCCCCCCAGAGCATCTCCTAGGGACAACAGCTTTGTGCCTACTGCTGTTCAGAACAGTCCGTCCCAACAAGAAAAAATGACACCAAGGATGAATTGTTTACTGCCATATAGAAGAGATTTCAAATCGAGCTACTTTAATTAAAGCAATTTTAATAAATATCAGCCAAGATATCTAAACTGACAAAAGCACGGCTAAAAAATTACTGAATTTAACAACACATTTTCTGAGATTAAAAGCAATTGGCAGAAACCAAAGGGGGAAAAATGTGGTGTCACATATTGCAACTTTTTATGACAGATGGCTTAAATGGATTAATGAGGTGAGTGCTGAATTTCTAGGTTGTGGTTAATAGTTAACCTCCACTCAGCAGACACCTCTAAGATTTTTACACCTGACTGGTCAAGTGGCTTACCTAATTGACCTAGAAGAAACACTGTTCTAATTTTAAGAGTATCTACCAAATGAAAAATAAAGTTAACAAGTATTGCAAAGTGGGGAGGAGACTACAGAGACCTTGTCACAACACTGCTATAGAGACTGAAATTCAATACTTTCTTTTCCTTCTGAAAAGCTGAGGAGAGAAATACAAACTACATGAGCTCATATTGTGCTGTGTGAGTCAGGAAGAGCATAGTCCCAGGCTGAGGGAGGTGATCCTGCCCTTCTACTCAGATCTGGTGAGGCACATCTGAAGAGCTGTGACCAGTTCTGGGCTGCTCAGCACAAGACAGACAGGGAGCTCCTGGAGTGGGTCTGGCAGAGGTTGACAAAGACAAAAGGGGACTGGAGCATTTCACCAGGAAAGGCTGAGGGAGCTGGGTGTGTTCAGCCAGGAAGAGATGACTGAGAGGGGACTCCATCAGTGTCTGCACGGAGGTGTCAGAGGATGCACCAGGCTCTGCTCAGGGGTGCTGAGCAACAGGACAAGAGGCAATGGCAGGAACTGATGCACAGGGAGTTCCACCTGAACATGAGGAAGAACTTCCTTACTGTGCAGCTGACCATGCACTGGAACAGAGTGACCAGATAGGATCTGGAGTCTCCCTGACTGGAGATGCTCCAGAATGTCTGACACAATCCTGTGCCACGTGCTCTGGGATCACTTTGAGCAGGGAGGCTGGACCAGAGGAACCATTGTGGTCCCTTCCATTCTGTGATTCATCTGCTATAATGAGACATCTCACTGCATTTAGGATATCACAGAAGTTACTTGCTTGCTATAACCAGCAGATATGGCCTGCTTCAATATCTTCATTATCTCCTGACTTTCCCAGTTCATCTGGCTAACAAGTTACAGTAAAATGGATCACATTACAGTAGACAGAACCTAAATAAAGCTGAAAAACAGTTTGAAGCAAGATCTAAAATCAGGGTTGGCTAAAATTGGCTAAACCAGTTTGAATTCGATTCGTATCTGCAGAGTTGTCACTTTAACACTTCACTGTGATCACTAATATTCAATGATTTGTATTTTGAAGGAACTACTGGAAACACAGTGTACAACAGCATCTAC
>VRYO01001717.1:12066266-12101640 GCA_009812075.1 Sialia sialis | reverse complement strand
AGGACATCCCATTTCACTGCCTTCCTCCTGAATTTATTCTCCTCCTGGAATACAGATGAAGTCATTCTGAAGTGACTTACTCCTATACTGAACATCCTGCATTTCTCCAGCAAAATGGGAAAAGCAGTGCCTGGTCACACACTCATAGTCTGCAGCCATTTACACAGCATCTGCTTCACACAGAGTCTGCCTAGGCATACCCTAATCTTTAAGAGTACACAAAGTGTTCCTTGTTTTCTAATAAGTTAGGAAGAAAGAGATGAAGAAACAAGTTACTAACTTAATAAAAGGAAAAAAAAAAGTTAATTAGCAGGATAACAAATTTCTTTTTTTCCCCCAAATTCTTAGAGAGAATACTGCCAAATAACCTGTGACAAAGCAAAATTGATACCTTAATTCAAATTGCAGTCCATATATTTGTACACCCTTCTTTACAAAATCTTTGTACAAATCATTCATTGTACGTGAATGCTATGAAAAGCCATCACATAAATTGTTATATAACATATTTGTGTCTTTGAGAAGAAAAAATATGCATATGTGCAATTTACATAACGAAAATATATAAAAACATTCCATATATTTTTCATATTTTATATAAAATGTATTTTTATATAAATAAAATGCAGAATATGCTCCTTGATGACTGGCAATATCCTCAGCACTTGCCACATTTGTCCACTGTGCTCTGGTTGAGCACATCCCAGGTAGATAGTCAAGGAGTAAAATAATTTGCCAAACTGGAATACACAGTGATTATCTGAAATGGTAGTTAGAATTCTGCTCTAATAAATGTGATGAAGCCCTTAATGATCTCAAGCAGCAGGGGGAGGGGAAATTGAAGAAGAGAGTTTGAAGCTGTTTTCATTATGAAAACAGACAGCTCTTGGTTCCAATTTCACTCCAAACTGCCAGAGAGATTAATATTTTTCTTTCAAAGCCACATTTTTATAAGAGATTACATTTTCCTCTGAAAGCAGAAGAGCTCCATTCAAAGACATGCCCATTTGTTGTTGTCAGCTTCTGCCTAACTGGGCTGAAAGCCTACTGTAGCTCTGCGGATCTGTGACCTGCACTTCACTCCCTCCAGGCACTATAAATAATTTCCATGGAAACAGTGCTGAAGAAGATATCTGCAAGCTGAGAAGATATCTATAGCCTTTCTGTTGGATTTATGTCTTTTATTTTATCTCTACATTTTCTCAGTTAAACCAATATTAAATACATTTATTCTATAAAATATGTTACATACAACACTAAAGTTAGAAGAGAAATTAAAGACAAAGGAGGAAAAAAATAAAGGCCATTCCTACTCCACAATACATATTGCATCTATAGATTATTTTTATATTCTGTATTCCCCTTTGTTCCAAGAAAACAGTACATTGCACCCACAATGTACTTTTTTTCACAAAGGGAAGCATTCTCCCTTAGACATAAGGTAGGAAAAGATATATAATAATGTCATTAGGTATTTAATAAAGAGTGCTGTAATCCACAACCTGATGAGGCTGAGAAGAAGTAGATATATGTGAAATCAAAGCTGATGGGCTCTGACACAGCCACATCAGACCACAAAGGGAGGAACTGAGCACAGTGGAATGCACTGCATTCTTGCCAAGTGCAAATCTGCTCTTCAGTCCTCGATGCCAATTCCTAAACAGTGAGAATCAGCTAACTTTCAAAGCATGAAAAGGATGCTCAACATGGGCACTTAATCTGGAAATGTACCAAATTCTGTTCCTACATGATCATCCAGTTCATGGGATTCCATATATGTTGGAGGTGTGCAGGATTCCCTCTTTCTCCTCCTGGTCACAGGAATATAGTCCCTCCCTGCAAACTGCACAGCCTTCTTTGCCCATTGAGGCTGCAGATGACTAGCCCCAAATTATAAGAGCCTCCTGACTCCAAGATCAGGCTGCAGACATGGGAAGAAACAGAGAATTTCTCTCCTTTACTGAGTTTGTACAACCTGCCAGTAGCTTACGGGATGAAGGAAGTGAGTCAAAGCATCAAATCAGAACTCAAACACAAGCACCTAAGGAAAAAGAGTAATCCCTGCTCTGCTTTTTTCTTTTCAATATAAAAATAATGGTCATTGAGCGCAACAATAAATTTAAATACAGTAATTTCACAATTATAAGCCACACCTTTTTCACTGAAGAATCCAGCCTACCCCAGTAGTGCGGCTTATATTCAGGTGCGGCTTATCTATGGACAAATCCCAGCGAAATGCCAACCCGGAAGTGAGAGCTGGCAGGGGAGGGCACCTGGAGCTGCCTTTAAAGGCTTCACTGGTCTATGAAAACTGTTGCAACTTGAGCACCTGACACCAAACCCAGCTGGCAGCAATTCTGTTGCTAATTTGTTACTTTGTTACATATGGATCCTCATTTAAAAAAAAAAAAAAGGTGTGGCTTATACTCAGGTGCAGCTTATAATTGTGAAATTACTGTAGTTATTCTTAGCTGTGTTACAGGTATTTTTGGAGCTGCTTTTCCACTCCATATTCTTCCTGTAGGATCTGGTTTATCCTCACACAAGTTTTGAGTGCTGACTATGAGGTTTTCTTCATTAAAACACATCAGATTACATATAATCTCTTATATATATTTGTTCTCATAGGAAGAATTCATACAGTTCATATTAATATCAACACTAGGATTAAAAATAACAACTTAGGCGTCCTCAAGTCACTGCTCTAAAGCAAAGATTTCTTCGAGGAAATGTTGCCTACTATTACATAAGCCCTTAGCTGTAATCATCCTTTATTTAATACTTCTCTCTATATTAAAAATTATATAAAAATATTTGAGAAGCCAAGACTCTCTTAAAATGTTTTGACCCAATGAAGTTTAGAAAAATATCAGATAGAAGCTAATTCATCATGAGAAATACTTTTATTTGCATCTTCCAACAGCTACTGAAATCCTTTTAAACTCATGCTTGACAGCTTTTAGGTCCAGTAGTTAGAAGAAGAGGAGTATCAAGATTAGAAAAGTTATTTCTTGCTCTCAATCTAAATTATTCTGAAGGGGGCTATTTATCCCAGTTCTGTCAGAATTCTCATTTTAACTACTTAAGATGCTACCTAAGTATTTAACATTATGTGCACTGCTTCAGTTCTCTGTGCCTTTTCTTACCATGAACCAAAATGCAAGGTTCTGATTTGATTAGGAAATTAGTTTTTGACAGTGACAGGACAGGAAGCAGTAGAACGGGTTGTCCAGGGACCCCAAGAAATCTCCGGACTTGGAGGCCTCAAAAACCTGAGGAACCTACTTTGAACTTAGTACAGATTATGTTCTGGACTGGATCCTGGGTCCTACTCAGTCTGCATGACTTTGTGAGTCCATGTATACTTAAAAGTACAGATTATGAAGCTTCCAGACTCTGGACTTTCAATTTTTTCCTATAGTTCTGAGTTATGAAATGAGAAAAATGTCCCAAGGACATATAGAAGAAACATACTCAAAGTCTCTGGCAGCTTTGGAAGAGAGCTGGCAGATGATCACAAACATGTCATTGTGACAGAGGTCATGTACACACTAACTCCTGCACTGTGGTCATTTCCTGTAAGTACTTTCATCAGTACAACCCACCACCACTCAAAGCTATTGTTTAGGTTTTGACAGGGCAGAGCATAGTGCAGAGATTCACAATTTCACTTCAGAAGTGGTAAGTAAGAAATAGTATTTATTTGCCTCCATGTAGTAATTTACTCCCTGAGCATTCAGACCTTCCACATCTGTTTGCATTTATCTAACTATCTGTTTGACACAGCTGACCTATCTGAATAACTTACCTCTCAAGCCAAATGCAACACTGAAGCCTAAATTTTAAAAGAAAAAGAAAAGCTCCGGAGATATTCAAGTTATTGGAGTCTTTAATTACAGATCATGGAGAGAATCTCTTTCTCTTAAACAAGAGGGGCACTGTTTTGCTGGTAACTGCTAAAACACATTCCTTAAGCCTTTCCTTCAGCAAACCTAAGTGTATCAATAATTTTAAGCTGCTTTTTCACTGCCAAAACTGTGAGGGATGAAAACCCACTTCCTCTCAGCACGGTTGTTGGTGTATCACAATTAGTACCTCTGGTAATATACACATAAAATCCTGACTGTTAGTAACCCACAGGTACCTGATACAGGCTTCACACTTCAGCTGTGGGTTTGGAATGGCCTGGTAACTAGATGACACATTTCTAGTCTCAGATGATTCTCACCTTTTACAGATATTAAATTTTGTGGTGTAATTACTAAAAAGTCTCTCACAATTCTTGCTCTGAGATGAGTACTCAAATCATCTGGGACTGGGTATAATTAATTATGAACAACTTTCATTACAAGTGCTTCCACTCTCATGAACAAACCTGATTTTTGCATTGGATTTTGCTTCTCATAACTAAGCATGACTTACGGTTGGGCTGAACATCCTTCAGCCAGTGCTGTCCTCTCATCAGAGCACAAGTGGGTCACTGCAATATCTTAGAAAGTAGGCTGCCTTCTGCATTATTCCAAGACACAAGAAACACTGAAGACGTCAGAGTTCTCCTGTAATTGGGCATATGATAAGCCTCAGGCTTCTACTACATTGTTTTTACAAAGAACAATATAATGCTACGGTCTTGAATTGCAGTGTCTATCTTCCAAATTTGTTTAAAAAAATTATAGCTAAACACTGCAGAGGGGATTTAAAGAAAAACTTTTTTATATGATGTGAAACAAGCAGATTTTTTTAAATTATATAGCTTTACGTAGTTTAGAAGTGCTTCTGTAAATAGACCACAGGAGTTCTGTTTCTGAGGACTTACAGTATCTCAGAGGCAGTGGTATGTATATATTCACTGAAGCAGAAGCCAAGCATTGTTTACATAACTCCCCTAAAATAAAAAAAAAGCAAACCAAAAACCAGAATACTTGCTTTCACTTAGACAGTGATACAGCTGCAGAGCTAGTGCCTTTGCAAAGACTGAAGTTGGAGAGGATTATGAGCAGGGCTGTTGGGTTTGTCCCCTCGACACGCCTCAATTTTTGTCTCACCCTGCCCCCTGGTGGGAGCACAGGCCGCGGGTCTGTTGGTTTCACAGAGACATTTCTGCAATGCAACCCCAAACCACACTGCATTTCTCACACCGCTTTTTGTGATAAAGCTTATATGTCAATTAACATACGAATTATTTAATTGAACACTAATGGAAATAAAACAGTGTTATTGTTTAATAAAATAATTGCTTTATCCAAATAATTGAATAAAATAATTGTTTTCCCTGTAACTTTAAAAATCACCTGTAGAATATACACATTGCAATAAATATCCTTTCTATTCCAGACAGATATTTAATACTTATTATTAAATGAGAACAGATAGTGAGTTATATATACATACACATTATAAACATACAGTGCTTATTATTCAGCGATGTTTTAGTAGGAGCTCAAGATATATAGCAACATCTATAGCGTGAGAGTATCTTTACTTAAAGATTACATAAATTCCTTTCTTTTATTTCTAGAAGGAAGTAACAAAATTATAGCACAGATTTGCACTGGGTTACAGCTCAATAGTGAAAAAAGCATTTCAGATCTAAACAGGTGGGGGAAAACACCAGAATCAAAGGCCTTAAAAGTGTTAACACTTGCCATCCATTTAACTGCTGCAATTCTACTCTCACTGAATGATATCCTCTAAGATTAGCAAAATCAGATACTACCAGCATAAGTAAATGCTAATTTTAACCTCATCAACCAAGTTTTGATTATTTTTGACACACCTGTGTTGCACTCTCAATTCCTTCATCTCATTTAAGCTCAACACACTTCCATATACTCTTAAACTCCTTTGGCAGCCAGGTAGCCCACTGGGTGTCTCTTGTCCAAAACTCCAGGTTCTACAGACACTAATGGCTGTGGGCAGCACATTCTGCTCCTGTCTACATCAGAGCTGTAGTGGAGGTGGGAAAAACCATTCAGCCCCACTCAGGGCACTGAACTGATTGAAAACAGCAGCACTCTGAGCGCTCCTGAGCCCTTGAGGTAACAATGTTTGCTTGGGGTGTGACACTGGAGTACACTCAACCCCCATGCTCCAGGAGCCGCCAGTGGCATATTGATAAACCAGATCAGTTTTGATATCAACCAGTATTGATAAACCAGCAGCAGCCAGAGCCCTGTCCACCCTGCTTTCTTCAGGTACATCTGCCAAAAAACAAAGGTGTTCTTATACCTTTTCTTGATTTCCCACTGCAGAGAGCAAGAGTTACTTTTGAACTATATCTATATATGCAAGCTGATAGAAAAGCTCAATCCTATTTGCACCCAGACAACACAAATCAGAAGTTACTGTAAAGGCATACAGAATGATAAAACATCAAAGCAGCAGAAAATATTAGAAACCATAGCAGAGGTTTTATGACTCCCACGTGTATTCTGGCCTGGGTTCTCAGCTGGTAGAGCAGCACAATTTGCACTGCCTTCAATAACTGTTCTGCAGTCACCATGATTCCAGCCATGGATGACAGCTTAGGGCAAAGGGAAATTAGACATCTTTCTGCAATTACATAACAGTTTACCTAAGTGGTGAATTTACAAGATGCAATCAAACTGGTCTGCCCTGCAGAGGCATGTGAAAATGCCTCAGGTTACGTGGCATAGAACTACATAATGTCCCTGACTGATCAAAATCCCAGTAAGAAATGGTAGATTGCAGGTGAAGATGAACTGCCAGCTGCAGTCCAAAACCAAAATGCTTAAAGAACAATTTCATATGACTGCCTATTACAGCACATTTTCTCTACTTAAGCATCCAATCCAAACTAATTTATGGTGAAACATTTAGGGACTACATGTCTTTATGAACTCCAAGTACTGTGGTACAAAGGACTGTGTTTTTAGGGCTGTTTAATGGCTTATCTTAATTATGCTCTAAACCACAAAATTAAAATCTAATGAGATCTCAGTTTAGATAAGTTCAGTTAAACTGTCAAGGGTACAAGTAAGAACAGTAAAGTCTGGGAAACAAAAAAAACGGAACACTTTATACCTTGAAAAACGGAAAGGATTTTGGTTCATCTCCAGTGACTGTAATTGATTTAGACCAAATTTATACAATTCATATTCTCAATAATTCAGATGAGGACCCAATGCCTGTTTATGTCAAACAGCATACATTCCGGTGAATAACAACATTGGTTGTAAAATTGTAACTGCACACAGGAAATAAGTAGGAAGCTTTGCAAGGTGAGAAAGTAGCTTATTTTTTCTGTGATACATTGAACACACTACCACTCTTAAAAGTTGTTTGGTTGGACCATGCACTCCATAAGCAGTTTACTTGACGTGGTCAGGGAAGAGGCAGATAGACAAACAGCCTGGGAAGTTGGAGTAACCTTCCCAAAGTGAACTAGAGATAGCACAGCTCTGTCCCACCTCCAGGCTGCAGAAAGGACCCCTCAGGACCCAGCCCATGTTAAATTCTGCAGGAGCTGCATGACGAAATTTAGAAAAGCCATTTCCATTGACATTCTCTTAGGCTGTATCAGATCTAACACGTTGTACTATACGGTGTAAATTGCAAATATTTGTTTTCACTATAAAAACAGACAAACTGTAGCTAATTAAATATTGCACTGTCTTAGGAAAAGCTAACAGGATAAGAGGAGGCTGAGTGATATCTGTACTCAGATCAGTGACCAGAAACTACAACTGAGGAAAACACTTCACTTCTAGTACAGGGCCCTGTTTTGTGATTTCACTGCAGGCTGTGGTCTGAGGCTCTCAATTCCTGGAGCCTGACTGGCAGTGAATTCACCTCATGGAAAAACTCCCTGCAGAGATTTTATGGCAATGCTTAGTGTCGATGATGACACTCTCCTCAAACTCCAAGTGCTCCAAAAGGTGAACGACCCAGTTCAATACTGAAATCCTATTGGCATGTGTATATTTTCCGCCTCCTAGGCAGCCACAACTTTTTGTTTGTTTCAGAAGATTTAAAATACAAACACACAAATGTAAAGATTCAGGCAAGAACTCACATTATTTCCTTCAGAAGACCATGTGCTCTCCCATCCCTGAGAATTTTTTTTGCCTCGGCTTGTAACAAGCAATCGCTAAACAGACGTTTGCATCACCTCGTGGCAGAGACTTGAGGGAACCAGCTGGCTGCGGTCTGGAGCTCCCGTCCAGCTCACGGATCTCTGCTGCGGCCCTGCGATTGCCGCCTCCTCCTCCTCTCCTGCCCTGATCCCGGGGGCCGCAGGGCTGTGTACCACACTTTTCTCCTCGCTGCTCGGCACCATTGCGGCCTTTTCCCCTTTCTCATGGCCACGGGCCGGGCTGTGGGCGCTGCCCGGCCTGCGCTGCCCTCAGGGCGCCGAGCCCGCCGCGGCCCCTCACGGTGAGAGGCGCGGGGCACCTGCGGGCATTCAGCGCTGAAACGGGCACCGTGTAACGACACAACTTTACTGGTTTTCCTCCATGGTAAGTGCCGCTTTTCCCCACCCGCAATAAGCCCTCCCGAAGGGCTTTATTTTAGGAATTTTTTGACATTTTCGTGACCCCCTGCCAGTTCAAGCAAGTTGAAATTGAATTCGCAGTAGTGAAATGAGTCATTGTAATCTTTCGCTCGCTTTCCTAATCACACCCCGCCCTGGCTAACTATTTGAGCTGGCCAAAATTACAATGAAGGAAACATACTATCAGCTAAAAAGCACTTGCATGAAAGAAATGAATGGAATTTGAGAAATAAAACCATTCCCATGTGATAGCTGTATTGCTTGTTAGCAGCTAAAGAAACACCAAAATTTCCAGTCTGGTTCTCCTAAAACAGAGCTTTTACCCCAAGAGAGACTGCAAACTCTTGCCTTTTATCTTAATTCAGGATGAAAAAAATCTTAAAAGACAAAAAGTCACTTGAATGCTTTCCTAGAAGAAATGTTAATTTTTCCAATTTCCTATCTCCTTTGAGTGGTCTGTCTCTGAAAAAGCACTTTTATCCCAGGAGGGAATATTTTAATGGATTATGTTTAAAATGCAAGTTCATCACCCAAAAGACACAAACATGCATCTTAGCTTCCCTGATGAGCAATGTAATTCTCCTCTCAGATCAGCCAAACAAACATACTTCAACAGAGCAGCAAACAAGCTGGATGTTCCTTGCCTCTGCTTTTCCAGTACACACTGCTGGAAAAATACTCACCACTCACTTGAGAAACTGCATGCTAGCAAGACAAAAAAGGAGAAGTGAATATGCAAACAGGAGTCTAATCTATTTCTTATCTGTGACCTATTCATACACTAAAAAGTAAAAGCTTGGAATTACTTGTTATTTATATCTCAGTATACTAAGAATGAAAAAAAAGAGGGAGCCTTAGGTCGAATTTCCATCTAGAAGTTGCTGTATAGACAAAACTCTCCTGTTGTGCAACTGCTTTTTAATCTCTGCTAGATTTTTGATATGGTTAACACATACAGTCTATAAAATGCCATTAAATCCTCTAATTTTATATTCAGAACCCCATAGAATTTCTTCAAAACTGACAAGCATCCATTTTTTACTTGAAGCCATTTAAAGTTCATCACCCTTTTCCTGCTTCTTTTTAGTCACTAATACCTCTAACTTTAAAAAATTCACCTGAAACACTATAAACCCACAGCAATATAATCATGAGAGTTGCCTTCTTTACTGCAGCAGGATTACAAATAGGAATGCTCCTCCTAATATGGCTGTAGAATTGCAGTCCAGCTTCTTAGTGCTCAGGGTTAAAGAACTGGTTAAGGAGTTTTTGCCTGGGTTTTATAGAAATCATGCTTTATAAATTATGTGTGGCATATCCCCTCAGAGCCAAGAGGTCTCAGGAAGCCAGTTTCCATTCCCTTCCTTCACCACATATGCCATTATTACTGGTTTTGTCTTCCCACAGTGCTGGAAGTTCCTTCTGCCGCTCTTGTACATTTTTCAGTAGATTTACACAAGTTATGAAAAGCATGAAAAGCATGAAAATCTGGACCTTCATTAAAGCAAATAATGAGGAACTTTTATATTTGCATTCAGTTACAAAAAACACACCTATTTGTAGGAAGTAGTTTATAGAGAATCACAGAATATGCTAACTTGGAAAGGCCCATCAAGTCCAACTCTTTTGCCTTGGGATAATATTCCTTCATTCCTGTGAGTTTTTCATGAGAAGAAAATTTATTTGTACTACAGTGATTATATGCCCCTAAGAGTGTCTGACTATGCTAGGCACAAGTAAATGCATGACACAATAAAGTCACTTCCTGCCTCAAAGAGGTACATTTTAAGCATACATGACAACAGATGGAGAAAACCCTGGAGTATTAATGTTGCATGCACCAGAAGGGATTATTCTGAAAGGGAATTAGACTGTATGCTGTTGCTACTTGTACTGAAAGTCCTTGGTCCAATACCGCATCTTGCAGGACTGGAGGTGGAATAAAATTTTCTTTCAAGTCTGCAGATTGAGTGTTCCCTCCCACACATTTCATTATACTGCTGTCAAGGTTCATTCTCACTGGCATTGTCATTTTTATCTTGAAAATGTTTTCAGAACACAAGAGGCTGCAGTGGAAAGAATCACTGACGCAAGTTTGGCATGCTTTTCTGTAAGCAGTAGAAGAAATCTCTGCCTGCACTGCAGGCATGATAATCAGCATATCCCATGGCTAAGCATCACAGAATATCAACAGTCATCACTTACTTTTGTATCAGCGCACCAGTGCTCAGCAGCAGGGGAGGAGAACTTAGTAAAATGTGTTGTCGTTTAATATGCAATGTCTGGAGCATTTCTGCAGCAAACTACTGACCTGAAAGTCCAGATGGTTTGTAAACTGTGCCCTTACAAGCCATTTTCCCTCTCACCAAGCCCCTTTAAAATCTGTAATACTAGTCTCTACTGAGAACAGCGTTTGGCATATCTCAAACACATTGTAGAGTGGGTTTCATTTTTGAGAAGCTTTGTTTCTTATGTCTAATACATTTGAACTTGCACAGAAAGACTCATCAAACCAAAAGAATACTTTGCCATAGACTGTGTGTGGACCAGATGTGTTTCAGTTGATGTTGCTGAGAGATTTTTCCCAGTGGATTTGAATTGGGAACATGAAGAGGCCATATGGTAGTAAATTTACATAGCACCTTTTATCAACAAATATTACAAAGGACCTTGCAAATCACCTACTGTACAGGAAGAATTTCACTCAGAACTGAAACACAAATACCTCTGGGGTAAAACTTGGAAATGCATAATAGCTATGAAACAATTTCTAATTAGTTGTGAAAAATAAAGTTACAGCAAACTAAAATTGTGAGAGGAACACAGGTGGAAAAGTTCTATTTACAAATCAGTTGCAATCTGCACAGTTTCATCCTATATGTGAAGCAATAATTTATGAAAAGTCATTCATTCCTTTTGATAAGTGCAACTCTGATAAAATGATCTTCAAATATAGACATTGAAAACCGAACAGAATACTAAGTGGGTAACTTCATTTCAGTTTTACAGACATTCACAGTACATATGCACAGTAAATGTGTATACTTCATCTTAATCTCAGTATCGCAGTAGGTAATGTGGCCAAGAAAATTAAACTATTTTTTGTATTTGTTATAGGAGTGTGGGAGGCTCTGGACATTTTCCAATACTGTCATGAATGTCACTACTGAAGTGAGAATAATCAAGAAAAAACAATTGTTTCAAAGACAATATAAATTTTTCCTATCCATCTTGGGGAAGATGAACAGGAGGAGATAGAATATGTGAGAGATTGCAATATGCATCAGGATCAGCAAAGAAAACAGTCGTAATTTTCAAATGAAGCTATGTAAAGTTCCTCAGTGGAGTTTATTATTTTAAAATGTCACCTTCTTCCAACCTTATTTCCAGGTTGAACCTGTTTCAGTCCCAAATCTGTCTAATGTTCTGTAGATGCATTCATATTATGTTTATCTGCTGTAAGAAGACACTTCTAAATGCTGCTCAACAAATCAAATTAATATTGAGTAGACATACAACATAATTTATGTTGTATATTTATAGAGCTCCCAGAAGATTTTACTACAAAATCATTCGCTGCACTTAAAATGAAATTGGGAACATAGTTTTATTTAAAGAGACTTTTGAAACAAGAATTTTCAAAGAATCCAGAAAGTTCAGCTTCCAGGTCCTCTCTTTTGATTTTCCAAGACCTTCTGCCCATCCACAGTAATCCAGACCTGGTCACACAAAGTCACAGCAGTCTTAATGCCACATTTATCCTCATAACCCAGCCATAGTGGTCCTTCCTGTCCCAGAGAAGATAATGTTACTGATTCTATAGTAAATGACCAGCAGGTCTTTTCCTGATTCCAGCATTGCAGTGTTTTGTAACCAAGAGTGCAATGATTTTCAGCATAGCCATGTGACACCTGCAAAACTTTTCTGTATTAAACTAGCTGCTATTTAGGAATAAAGAGTTTCCTTGAAGCTGTTCAAACTCTTAAAATTGACTGTGCCAATATCCATGGTCCAGATATTCCTCTTCACTTCAAAGGAATAACAGCAGAGAGAAACTGTGCTACAGACACATCAGTACTTGAAAATTATAGGTTAGGAAAGACACCAAAGATTTCATTAGGAGAATTGTAGATCTCTGAGGGGGAACAGCACAGCCATGTGTGAAGATTCTGTGTGCTTACCCCTAACATGCAACCACTTAGCATTCCTGAAAAATGGGCACTAGCAGTATCACTCCTCAATTGTGATGCCCATTTTTATGGTCATGCTTTGTTCACCCTCCTGATGGCAGTACTTACAGTCAGAGGTGTGGAATAACATGAACACAGTGTGCTCCTAACCCCAGGAGCAATTTTCCTTTATTTATGTAGTCATATGCACTAAAAGGATGTGAAAAGACTATTATTAAACTACCCTTAAATATGTTTAATGGCACCACATGCTGACTCGGAAAGTCCTTCCCTTCAAGCCCATATAAAGCTGAGCATCTAATTGCAAATGCTTTATTACTGTGTTGGTAAATGTACCATATCAGTCATTCCTTTTCAGAAAAATTTCATGCAAGTCTTTTTTAATACAATGTTTTAAAGATCAAACTCAGCATATCCATTTAGAAGAGCTATCTCATTTCTTAGCTGTAGTAAAAGTAATAATAACACTTACTGTACTTTAGATCTTCAAAGCACTGTATGGGTATTAAGCAATTTGTCTCTCTTGGCAAGGATTTTAGTTTGCATTGGACAGTAAGTAGCAGCAGGTACATTGTTTCTTCTTTTTTTTTCTTCATTATTTTCTCCTTCCTATTTTATTCCCCATAGGCTAGAAGTGTGTCACTTCCCTGTTTATAGGAATTCTAGAAATTCCTTAGTGGTGCTTTTGAATGGTTGCAATTTGTTTTTAACAGCCAGAGAAATCCATCAGACTCCTATTATTTGTAAGGTATCGCAGGAACAGAAATGAGAGTTGACTTTCTCTTGAAGCCTGCTCCCTTGCCATGACATAGAGATATCCTGGGTAGGTTTCACAAGGAAATATACTCTTTTTTCTTTTTTCCTATCTCAAATGTCCTTATTTACTATCACAGCTAATAGAACCATATTAAGCAAGAATCTTGTCTCTTGCGAGTGCTGGGATAGACACTCACAATGAGTGCAGTCCCAAGGATGGTGTTTTCACAAATACAAGGATAAATGCTATTGTTTTTAGTGCTTATCAAAGTAGCCCAGGGAAACAGGGCTTGACAATCCTGGCTTTCCATAGGAGATTACCTCCTTTCTAGGTGGCAGAGATAAGTGCAAGCAAAAAAGCCAGTTCTGCTTAGAACCAAAGGTCAAGGGTGCAGTAACCAAGATCTGTAGAATCAGAGCCTGTCACTGCAGTAATGACTTTGCCATTCCAGAAATCAGTTGAACTTAAAATACTGCACTCCCATTCCAGCCAGAAACTGCTAGTCTCCATTCCTCTTTGCAGCAACCGTTCTTTCTGTAAGTATTCAGCATTGGAAAGTACTCATGTCCTTGAAATTTCTAATTAAATCCCAAGGAGACTGAGGAGTCTGCAGGTGTAACAAGCATTAATTCAGTGGTCTCTCTTGTCAAAAAAAGCAGTCAATGTTTAAGTGCATTACAGCCATTTATCTTTTGCTTATCCAGGAAACTATTTCTATAAGCTTGTGATGGGAACATTTTCAATAAACATTAAAATAAAATCATTGGAGCAGTTTGGCTTGTGGAAATTCTCCCAAAATTGAGAATTACCAGCAAACAGAGGTGCACTCATTTCTAAATTGTATCAACATAGGTGTGAGTCATATTCACAGCAGCTGTGAGTGTGCTGTGACTTCCTGTTGTTTCACTGTCTTCACTTCTGTCTCCTAACAGCGCGTGTCCTCTGCATGCTCTGCCACATGCTCACTTCTCCAGGGTTGCATGGATATTTCTGCAGAAGCAATTCTGAAGAGCTAAAAACCCAACTCTCTACTTCCATGACCAGTAGATCTGGAGAAACCAGTCCCTGCCCAGTGTTCAACTTGACCTTTGCCAATACCACCAAGTAAAAGTGCTCCAGGAAGAAGCAGGCTGGTATTTTGCCATAGAGACAGCCCTTTTCTGTCACACAGAAGAGAAAGATATTACGTAACTTCTTAGATGCCTCAATCATCTTTGATTCAGACGTGTATTGTTAATCTTTTCTCTTGAAAAAATAACATGCACACAGTTTATGCTTCCTCTTATATCTACAGATATAGTCTGAATTCTTCAGAGGCTTCAGTGGCTATAGATTAAATCTTGATGACAAGAAATTAAGAAAGTGGAGGGTAGGACTTGCTAGAAGAATTTATGCAGCTGAGGATAGAACGCAAGACTTCAGGGTCTGAAAGGGTGAAGCACAACTGTTTATCTCTCATGCCACATGGGAAAGATTTCTGAGCTGATTTATTGCTTAGCTTTTGAAAGATCAACACAGTCACACAGAAAAAAAAATCACTGTTTTCTTTTCTTCTTTCCAGAACTATAAACCTGTATTTCAAAAGCCATTGTTGAAGTGGAGGATTAGATGAAAAGGTTGATCTCTGACTCAGTTTTCAAGGGCAGGTCTCATGCTACTTAACTCAGGAATTTCCCCAGTTTTCTGTTGCATTCTATGCTGCCATCATCTGGCTCTTTTCATAAAACCTGACATTTTCTAAATCTCATTTATCTCCAGGCCTGAATTTCTCTTTAGATAAGAATCTTCAATGTTTTTCATGATGATCTCTCACAGTAAGAGTTTACCTTTTCTCAAGCAGCAAGCATCTCTTTGCAGCTACCACTGCCAGAACATGTACCCAGACTCTGGGCTGGGCATGCAGCTCCCTTTGACTAACTGAGCACTCAAGATGGAGATAGGATATTAATGTATGTCTGTTCATACTCCAGTGTATTATTCTGATTCTAAATCTCTTCAATCACCTAGCAGAGATTTCTTGATAGCAAGGCCAGTTACTTCTAGCATGCCAGCCACCAGCATCTTGACTATGCCTTCCTAATTCAGGGAATGCAGACATTTGGTCCCAGAAAACATCTCTCTTCCTACAGTAAAAGAGTGTTACCAACTGTCCCCGTGATTCACTTAAACATAAACAGGTTGTTTACTTACTCCAAGGCAAATGTTATTTTCTGCCTGATGGGACAATGATAAAAGGTGATGGAAGATTTCCAATTGGCTTACACCTCCTTCTCATACGTATGGCAACCAGAGTACTGGCTAAACTCTGGATTTCTGATGGTAGGTAAAACTGAGGGAGCTGTGAAAGCATCGGCACTAATACAGATATGGGGAAGAAAAATACATACAATAAACTTTGCTCAATCATTAGATTGCAGTGTACCACTGGGTTCTGAGGAAAGGCTTTTCCTGGAACATTTCCAATGCTTGGCTTTTTGTCTACTCTGATCTTCACAGAAGCCCTCTGTCTCTGTGCATACAGGCAAAAGTATGCCTAGCCAAACATGCTCAGCTGCTTTGTTTACTGTTAAAGGATTCACCTAACCTGTTCTGTAGATAACAAGGACAGGAAAGCAAGATTGCCTCTCTGCTGCCCAGCCACACCCCAGTACCAAGTGCAAAACTGAGCTGATGGATGAAGGATGCTACAAAGAACATTTCTGTCCTACATGGAACTGCAAACAAGCAAGCACAACACATCCCTCTATCACAGCACACATCAATCAAGGCATGCAGTTCTTGACAGGACACTAATCAATCACCATAGGGAGACAGCAGCATGGAGAGACTTCCAATATGTTTTCCTTCATTCTTTTGCCTGAAACAGGAGAGGCAGGTTAAATAAGGCTCTGCTGGAGCTTGTGATGCACATTTTTCAGGGTATGGGAATTACTGCATACAAAGGAGACTTTGAGGCCTATAAATTAAAATGAACAAGTCTTGGGGCAAATCAGAAAAAAAAAAATAACAGGGCATATTTACATAGGGATTTTAAGGACAGATAAACATAAAAAGAGAAAAGATGGGAAGCTTGGTCTTAGAAACAATAAAAATGTCTGCTTGGTTTTAATTTCCACATCCAAGTCTTGAGAATATCTACAGAATCAAAACTGAAATTAAACAGACATTTCCTTAACAAACAAAGTAAAAACGCGCCTATTATTTGGATATGCAGAAGTGACCACTTATTTTGACTGAGTACTAACTTCAAATGACAGTGTGCTGTAACTTACAGATTCTGTATTTGCTATTTATGTTTGTAATGACAGAAGTGGGACAAAGTAGCTGGACAGCTGTATGAAACCTCCATTCTGAATTCAAACCTGAGCTGGATCAGAACCAATGCACACAGGTCTTAAGCACCACTGCATGCCTCCCTTAAAAATCTTCACTGCTCTGAATACTGTATGAATGTCTCCTTAGGCATCCTGGCAGAACTGAAGTGAGACTTTCACACCCATTTGGGAACTGGCAGAAGTGGAACTGGGCTGCCATGGCTTAAAAGAAGTATCAATCCTAATGAAGCAACACAGAAAGTAAATATGTACCTCTAAAAGTACTCAGTTAAATATTGGAGGCTTGAGAAGACTCCTTTCTTACAGTTGCTGGCAGAAAAAATGCAGACGAGCCCTATATTTGCCCTATATAACATTGCATTTATTTCTTATACCACCAGTTTTCATGGCCTTGACTTGTGTAATTGTAGAGTAAGAAGAAAATAAAGAAGCAAACCACGTAGAAATATGTGCCCCATGTTCCTCACTTGGAGATTAAACAAAACAAATAATGTTTCATTCCAATTTTCAAGCAGGCTCTCTATGTTTCTGAAGAGTGCTGATGCCCTCTGATATCTGAGCAAGACAGCATTAGGACTGTATTCCTCCTTGCTTTATTAATAAAACAATAATGAACTCAGTGGTGCAGAAGCAACAGAACATGCTGCTATGGAGGAGACCTCAAAGTCCATTCAGCTGCTTCACTGATGTATATTAAAATTAATGAGTTTCTGCTGCAGAAAGAGGTGTCCTTATGAGGGAATGAGATTCATGATCTTTATATTGTAGCACAACCACTGAGAAGCACAGAAATCTGCACAGCTCAGTCTCCAATAACAAATTTCTTTTTACAGGGAGAAGGCAAGGACAGCCTGAATACACTTGCTATATATTGAAAGAGGGGATAGTAGAGTTTGTCATTTGCATCTTAAGCACCTTCCCACTAGTAAAAACTAAATCAAGGCTCTCTCCCACCCCCCACCCCCCTTTTTATAGCTAAGAGAGAAAAATATTGGAGATATTGAATGCCAGCCAGCAGCTGAGACTGCTAACTCAGCCATTATAATCATGATATTTAATAGCTGTCAGTTAAAAAGCCCTGATATTTATACACAGGAACATATATCTGGAGGTCAGCACATTTCATTAATATTTTTGTTTATGACACCCTTCACAGTGGTTTCAGCTTTTAATGCTTTCCAGTTAACAAAGCAAAAATTTTAAGCAACTATTAGGTTGGTAAATAATTCAATTTTTTAAACGTTGTTTCATTAAGACAGCTCAGTTTTATTTCAAATTCTTCAAAGCTTCATTTGACTGCAGAGGGGAGTTAATAACACACTGCTGCAATAGCATTTCTGTGAAGCTTATTTCCTGCTTAAGAGCTCCAATGAGAAACAAAAGTTACTAATGTGTTTCATATCTGAAGCACATCAAGTATTTTCAAGTATTCCACTTGCTTGGACTGAAGTTGTAACTGGAGAGTACTTTTACCACAGATGATCCTAATTCTATAGAATAATTACCTCATTTTCTTATCACTTTCCTTTTCTTAGGTTCTAGAGATACATTGACCTCAGATATATTAATGAGCGTTAGCTGCAAACATAACAACATTAAAACTGAAAGTACTGAATCATAATAAAATTTAGAAAACCAAGATCAACTTAAAATTTCTCAGAACTGTCCTATAGGCACCAGCTATTCCAATTTAATGAGGATATTTGATCTCAATTACTCAGATTTGAATTTATGCACTTCCTATTCCAGAGTTCGGTACAATCTACAGAGAACTGCTACAGAGCAGGAAAAAAAAAGAGGGAGGAAGAAGGTGGGAGAGGTAAACAGACAACACACAGGACAGACAGGACCAAACAAAAACACCAACCAACAAAGAAACACAAAAATACCTACATGAAAACCAGACTTGAGGAAGCATTAACAATTCAATTTCCTAATGTGTGGCTATGATTTATACCTAAAATCTTTACTACATCCCTTGTACAGAGCTGTGTTTTCCACAGCATACCTACATCTCAGTCTGCAAATTGCTTCTGTTGTAATTTAACCAAGTTCAGCCTATTAATAGTATTGAATAAAGGGCAGCATTTTGTTTATCTCATTAATCCAGAAATTTTCTACACTGCCCTGCCATTAAGTCCCTGTCGGTCCAGAAACATTCCGTTGGGACTGCATTTGTTCATTATTGAAACACACTTTTCTTGTAGTCTCACTAGAATCCAGCTTTATCAAAAACACACGACATGAAGAAACATGGTATCTGAAGCTCAGCCTCTATCACTTTTTTGGAAAGGGTTTTGGAAAGGCAAGAAATAATATGAAAGTGAAAATCTGTCCCAAAAGATTCCAGAGCTGGTTATTTATATGACATAAAGAGAGGATGATCTATTTTGTCACTTGCAAATCTCCTTTTGTGTCTTTTTCCTCTCCCCTACTGTTGTAGATGGGGCAAACCTGAAGTTAAGCTCCAGAAAGTACCTGGGGAATGCTCTGATTCTGGGGATAATTTGAGCCCAAACACAGCTGATTCCAGCTTGTCCAGTTTAAGCAAAGCAGAACCTCAGCACTGAGCAAGCTGACATGCATACAGTAAAATCTCAGACTGGGCTCTGGCAAAGACTTGATTTCCTTTCTTGTTCCTTCCTAATACAGGGAAGTGCAATTGGGTGTGTGGCTCCAGAGAAGAGTAATTGTTAAGAGACATTTCCACAATGACTTTCAAAGCCACAGAGTCAGAGACCATCTCTGCTAAAAGGAACCATGACAAGCCAGAAGGCCACATGCACATCAGCAAGGACTGGGGCTCACTGGGAACAGAGCTGTGCAATGAGACTGTTGGTGCTGATGACCTGACATGCTACCATGAATATTTCATAAGGGTTTATCTCAAAAAAGAACAAATCTGGGCCCACTAGGGACTGAATGAAGTCAGTGAGCACTGAAAATGCTCTTGGAAAACATTGTCCTTTCATTTTAATCTGAAAGAGATCCAAAAAAGCACCCCAAGACTGCTCCATGGTATGAATCAAAGCACATTTACCAGGGACAAGCAGATTAGCTTCAGAAGCATATTGCTGATCTGAACTAAATTACTAATGTAGACACACTGTAAATTCTTCTGTATGAGATCTTAACAGCACAATATGCAGAGGTAAAAAATTATTTAGTATTATGCTCAGACATGCACCCCGGAAAAGTGGAATCAGGGTGCATCTTCCAAAGTGATGCTATGTAAAAGCCAAACAGATTGGCAGGCTTTTTTTTTTATCAAAGATAATGGAAGGAGGCAATTTAAGGTAATTTTTCTCCCCTTTAGAGTAAAAATTGCTTTTATATTTCAATCAAAAGAGAGAATCTATGCAGCATAAGCCACAGACCTAAGCACCAAGAAGTATCTCCTCTAGTGTCTTGGATGTTTCTCTAGTGACATTTAGTGGACAGAAGAAAAATCAGGATTTTTTACAGGCTTAAGACCTCTGATACTCTCAGCTTTTTTTTTTTTTTCTAATCACAAAAAAGATTTAATTAAAGGTATTTTGACATGCCTCAATGGAAATAAAATTATTTTTTATTCAGCCTGAAATTAAATATAGTAACAAAACTTCAAAACAATCTATTCTCAGCACTCTGTGAGGGGCTAGAAGACAATAGCAATTGTGTATATTTACCTGGAAATGTTTACAACACACTTAATTTCTTTTTTGGTTAAGGAATTTCAAAGTTACTAATGTCAATGGTGATCTGGTGCCAAATGAAACACAATTTTTATCCACTGTAATTGTTCAGTTCTTAGTGATCATGGGTAATATTTTCACATCTGAAGAGACTTCAAGTCAAGCTGTGAACTTGCATTTCAATATCTCAATATTTTTTCCCAATTTTAAGAAAATCTAAATACATACAGCTCTTGACTGATTTAAGTGGCACTATATGAGAACTATGTAGAAAAGTTAAGACTGCACACTTTGCTTCTGCCTCTCAGACCCGGCCAGTAGAACAAAAAATAAGGAAGCATAAGTCCATTAGCTGCCCTGAACTGTTCAGTTATTTTCTGTTCTAGTTAAACTGAGCAATAGCGAAAAAGATGATAGTGTAACAGGAGTAAAGGGTGTTCTTTTGCTTTGAAGCAGTTTTGGGTTAAAATTAATGGTAGCAAGAGTCAAAAGAAAGTAATCAAGAAAGTTTAATGACATCTATAATATGGTGTAGCAGTTCTGGGAGCAAGAATCACTTTTTCAAACAAAATTCCCATAGTCCAGCAAATAATATTAATTTCAAGCTACTATTGTATCAAGACAAAAGTCTCAGTGAAGCCTAAGTGGTCAATAATCCTTAATGTATCTATGTGCATTGTTTTGATTGTAGAGCACTGACTGCATGATCCTGCCCTATGCACCATAGAGATAATACTTTCATGAATAAACAAAAAAAACCTATGTTATGGAGGTAAATTTTCTGACCCAAGTCTAGCAGGTTCATCTCTGCACCAGTCTTTTCTCAGTATTTTGTGTAAGCTCATGAATTTTCATCCTGGTTTTAATGTCATCATTCAGGCATTTTTTTAGTCAAAATGGACCAAACCATTCAGAGTAGACAAGACTTAAACCTTTGGAACCTTTGTGCCTGAACATGGCACACAGTAAGCCTTTTTTTAAAAAATACAGATATAAGAGATGCATAAAAATTACACAATTACATCATTCTTTAACTTCTGACTCCCTTTTAAAAATCCCGATAGGCTTGCAGCCTATAAATAGTTGCAGCGTGTATTTTTGGAGACCATTTAAGAAGGCGTTCCGGAGGGAAATGTTGACATGTTCACAAGCGAGCTCTAACAGCGGGAGCCGCCAGAGGGAGAGCGGGGCGCGCCGGAGCGGGAGCGGGAGCGGGCGGGCAGGGCTGGGCAGCAGCGCGCACAACCGCACACACACACACACACTGAACTCTGTGCAAAGGAAATATCTGCCGAATCACAGCATTCGGGTTCCTGTGCAATCTAGAGATGCAAATCTCCACCAAAGGAGTTGATACTCAGCACCGTTAACCTGCTTTCACCTTTAACCTCCTGTAAAGTTATTTCCTTACTAGTATTTAACATGTTTTTCTTCTTTTTCATGAAGAAAAAACAACCAGGGCAACACAGGGAGGAGAATAAAAGGATCTGTAGGAGTTCTGCCTGGCCAAGTGAAGAAAGGACGCCTAAACCCCCATATTTTCCACTTCTTTTATGTTTACCTACTCAAAAGACAGGAAGAAGTCAAGAAGGAAAGCTAGGAGGTGGGTACCATGACAGAGTTCTCCAGTATTCAGTCTCTGCTGGTAGGATGCCAAACTTTCTGACTAGTGAGTCTCAAAAGTCAGTAGATCTCTCCATCAGCAAGAAGCAGACTTAATTTCTAGCTGGCAACCTCAGCCAGCACAAGTTACCTCTGGGAATTGTGGCACTGTGCTGTCAGAACACAGCTGGCATCAGCCAAGTCGTGTGGACTTGGTCACAGATTGCCACGCAGCTGGTGTTCTGTGTTAACCAAAGCCTGTGCCAAGCTACTTTTACTCATATTACAAAACATATAACAATATCCCAGCTGGTCTTTGAATATTTCCACGCAGCAAAGAGATCCCACATTGCTAAAATGGAAAGAATTTCAAAGACCAAGTTTTTCTGTTATAGTTCAGAGATTTACCAGTCGCTGAAACCTCCACTACAAAAGGGCTATGGTTCCCCACATTTCTGACCTATTCACTATCTCCCCCCACTGTAGCTCTTTGTTCCTGACACATCTGTTTAGGGAAGCAGTTTTCCAGATTATTCAATCTGTCTCATATACAACTTGAATAGCTCAAAATTAATATTCCTTTGGCTAAATCCCCTGCAGATTGGATGGCGATATTCTCTGTTATGGAAGTGTATGTGAATCCTGCAGAGTCTGAGATATGGCTCAGAGGGCATCCTGTCAAAAACAGAGCCACATTCCCTCTCATTCTTCCACCACAACTAAATAGATTAATTGAGGTGTCATGAAAATCCAAAACCAGGAAAATCCAACAAGTGCCATGAAATTATTGCTTTCAGAGCAATTTTGCATGAAAAAAAGACATGTATTGATTACATATCCAGTATAGCATTCTCATTGTATCTCTAAGAAAATGCAGCATTTCTGATCAGAGAGGTTCCATTTTAGAATGTGTTAGTTGTGTTTTTTTCTGAGGAATGTCAAGACACAATTTCATTGAAAACAGTTCATCCTATGAAAGTTTATCACTTTTTTTTTTTTAAAAAAAGCAACCATTAGCACCTGCCCAGCATTTTTATCTGTTCAGAAATTACAGTAAATCACAGTCTTTACCTCACCTGCTGATTTAGCTAGGATATGTCCAGAACAAAGGGCCACAATAAATGCCAAAGTGAGGGCTACACCCACTTATAAATCATACAGCCCCAGGTCTCTTAGCTAGCAGGTTAAAAATTTACTCGATTTTAACTGACATACAACACACGTAGGTTCCATCAATGATAACTGATTTATCAGAGGAAAAGTCTTTAGCAAGTATTCCTTAGTCTACCCTGGACATTTCTAAAATATCTGTTTCCTTCCATTTATCTTAGCCCCAAAAAAGACTTCACCTGGAGAGATACGTGCATGAAGAAAGTACAATAACAAAGCATCAAAAGGATTTATAATCCCAGACTTTGCCGCTTCCAGACCTCTACCTTGTTGTCAATCACAAAGTGGTGGTGATAAATGTGACATCAAAATGCAGTCCCATACTTTGGTTTCTGAACATCAACAAAGAAAAAGGTAAGGCCACTATTTCTTAAAATCTATTTTCTTAAGAAATGTATCTATCAAAATCTGTCTTTACAGAGTATTTTCATCCTGCCCTTCATTCTGCTTTTCTTGCTTACTGAAAGAAACCTCCTAGTTTATACATCTATGTTATGTGGATCTGGAGTATGAGTTCTTGTGCTTTCAGATGTGGGAGGAAAGGACAGAGAACTATTTGTATGAATGCACTATAACTTCTATGCATTTGTGCCAGCTCACAATGGACAAGTATCTATTTCAAAGGTAGAGCTACACAAATCTTAAATTATGTGTGTGCCTGCAACAGCAGCTGTACTTGAGACAAAGGAGAAATGGTGAGAGAGGATAGAAAGATGGAGAACAAAGAAGATGGAGTTATTGAAATACAGGTGGATTTAATCTAATTGTTCTAAACGTCCTTCTATGACATGAAATAGCATTAGAGAGTGACTTTGAATACAGAAAGATAGAGTGGTCACTGTGCTGATTTGTCCATCAAAGCAGCAATGCATAGCAATAATTCCAATACACAGATACACAGAACCTGTGGTTTGGCATTAATTTAAACTGGATTTTTTCACTGTCAGAATTAGAATAATTAATTTTAATAAGCAAGCCTAGTTAGCCAGTTCTAATTTTAAAACTCTGTATGATCAGGAAAAGCATCAAAAAGCACTGTGAGGAGAGCCATCACCAAGTAACAAGTATATAGATGTATAGATGTATTACAAATGTATAAACAAATACTACTTCTGCTTTGCTTTGTGCATATTCTTCAGACCTCAGAGCTATATCCAGCAATGGATTGCTTTAAATATCCCCACACTGAGTTTCCTGCTGTCTCATGTGATGATTCCGTTATCAGAAGTCACATTCTCATGAAGATTTTTTCTGACCTAACTTCTCAGTCCCTAACCTCCATAAATTACAATTCTTGCTCAGCTTTTCTCACTCTCAAAATTGGTTATTTCACCTTTCAAACCCTCTAAAGCTTAACCTTCTCTTTAAGTTGCTGAAAAAATGCAATTTAAATCTTCTCCTTGCCTTTCTAAATTATATCCTCAGATTGAAATAAAAGGACAATCTCGATTTTCTCTGTTGTATTTTTCCCCTCCCCTCCCCAGCCCCTGACCTGTCTATAGATGCCTGCACAGGCAGAGCTTTCCTTTTGCATGAAGGAGACATTTCCCCTGACCTTGTAACTTTCTGTCACACCCTGCTTTAACAGTGAATATTCAGAATATTCATTTCAGTTTTAAGTCTCAGAGAAGAAAATTAACCACAGTGATTTTTGCCTTCTTGTGGCAAATGATAGTCCTGGACATTAATTGTTTTGGATCTGTTTTGGTAGAGATGTTTGTCTGTTTCAGGAAAATAAGCAGATGAATTAGGAACTGGTTGAGAAATTACCAAATTTCTCCCATGCATTCACTAAAGCTGTTGGTGTTCATTATTCCATTTAAATCATACACATAACATTACAATATATTCAGCCTCAGGCACAGAAAACACTGAAATCAGATTCTGGCAACTTTAGTCCAATGAATGGCCATTGATTTCTATGGCCTTTTTTTCTTGAGGAAAAGACATATAAAGTTGTCTCCATATTTGTGTGCTCGTGTTGGCTAAATATCATGGTAAATTCCTCTCAGAAACCCATGACTGAGACAAACATAAGTGTTTTCCAGATTTTCAGCAGTGCTATAGTGCCATTCTTTTTCTAGTTTGCATCAGAAAAATGTTTTTTTTAAAATTCTTGATGGGACTGTGTCAGAAGTCACAGAACATGGCTCTACAGAGCAAAAGGCAGAGGGCAAACAGCAGCCCTGTGACTGCCTGGCACTGTCTGTGTCACCTTCAGCCTGGGACTTGTACAAATCAGTCACAACCAGCTCTGCAACTGATAGCAAGGTTTATGTGCACACAGAGCAACAGGAGCCTGTAGGAGTTCACTAATTTAGTACTTGGAAGCAGGGAAGAGAAGGCATAATAGTCTTGCCATGAAAGTCTGAAGGTAAAAGGGACCAGGGGAGGGTAGGAAGGCTGGTGATGAGGGGAAGCCTGTTCCACTGCAGTCTGTCAGTGCACACAACTTCCAGCAGTTCTGGACTCAGCAGTGGTAATCATAGCTCAGCACCTTTCCAGCTGTTTCCAGGTGGTGTTTTTTGTACCAAAACAGAGTAACTTTATGAAAGCATTTGAATCAGAGTAAACTGCACTCACTGAATATGATCCCAGCTTAAGAGAGATGCTTCCATTTGTTTAAAGACACTTCAAGTTTTGAAATTCCAGTGAGATTTCACAATCTGCAATGGAAATACAGTGTCACATTTTCCAGTGACTCCTAGCAAACACTACAAAGGTGTGGCTATAGGGTTTTTCCTACCTATTGTTTTCTACATTTTCTACATCTTCACTTATAATTTCAGAAAGTATTCCTCTGCTTATGCTAAAGATAACACACTTCTCCTATTTCTTTTAATTCCTGCACACCTTAAAGTACCTTTGTCCATGCTGATTACTAAGAAGGCTCCAAGAGCCAGGTTTCCTGGAGGCTGATGGCAGGCAGTGAGTAAGAAAGGGAAGCTGCCAGTGAGCAGCACTTACCTTTTAGCCATTAGCTAGGAAAACTCTCACTCCATCTGTTGCCTCAGAGAGATTTCCATGGAAAGATTACCCAGATTTGATATGGAATATTCCCACCTTGGGAAGGACTCATGCTTAGTAGATGGTAATAATATTAGTCTAATATTTAAAGTGTGTCAAGCAGTTAAAATAGGTTAAAATATTTCATTGTGGAACCACTGAGGTATAAATTAACTCAGTGGTGTTATGCTGATAGCTTAATTCTCAAATTCAATTTTCTACTTTGGATGAACCAGGAATTGATTGAAATAGTCAACATAGATCTGTGAACAAATAAAATTAGGGAAGAGGAGGTGAATTTTTTTCAGGTTTACTGTATAACACTGTATTTGCTTTCAGTCTACCGTATAATCCCTGAGATGAGCATACCAAAGCAATTTTCAGGCAATTAGCACATATAGGAAAGACTTTGGGGAGATCATTGACACAGCAAACACTTGACAGGCCTCCCAGTGAATGTTCTTATGAAAACAAGCACATAGAAGCTACTGGAAGTTCTTTCTCAAAATGTCTGCTGTGGTCCAGACATCAAGTGATGGATGACTTGTCACACACTGTTCATACAAAGCAACCATTTCTAGTAATTACATAGTCCATATAAATGTGCAAATAAACTTATGTGAAACAGCACTTTTTGCTGGTATTTTTACTTGTTCTTTTCTAGCAAATGCCACATGAAAACTGCAGAAAAGCATGGCTCCCTCTGTAATATAGCTATATAAACCATTCAGTTAATAATCCACTTCCATTTCCTAATCAGATTTTAGGCAGGGACATCATAAGTATCTTAATATTTAAGTGTAATCTGGTCTGTCTAAAGTTTGTTACAGGAGGTTGGAATATTTTTTAAATTTCCATTTACTTATAGCTTCATTTGTGCAGTTGTATTTTAAAATATGCAAAAGTGCCTTAACTATATAGTTATTGCATGCAGTCAGTGAATCTGAGAAACAACTCAAGATAGCAGCATTTTCTACCCTGAAAAAATATTCTGTGCAGCTCCGGCTGCAAATTGCAGAAGAGGAATAAATGCCAAGACTTCTCTTAAGTAGGTTACAGACACCTCTGTTGCTGTGGTTGCACCCATAATACCTGCCCCACTCCACATTATAGAACAGGATCAACCAACTAAAAGTATATCAGGACAAAAACTTAGAGATCCTTGCACTTCAACAGCTGTACATGGATGTGGACAGTGGCCCTTGAGCCCAGTTCTAAAGTTTCTGCTGATGACTGCAATGGAATTTGGGTGTGAATCCATTCACCTTCGATTCCTCTATTTAGAATGTGATAAGACCAAGCCAACAATTCAGACTACAGTTGTGCTTATACTTAAGTGCCTTCTTTTCCTGTTTGCCACATTTCCTTATTCATAAGGTCATCCTGTGGGAATAAAGAGTTCAAAAGCGATATAAAATATTAACCTTTTTCATTTCATAATGGCATGTTTGGAGAACTCATCTTCCTTCACATCACCAAACTTTTTTCCAGCTCATAGCTATTTCAAAGATGATTTTGAGGTCTGGGCACAAGCAGTGCTCTGTTTCTATATTTATGGTAAGATCTTTGTATGTAAAGATTACAGATGTTTTCCATTTTCAAATAGATGGCATTGCAATTTGCTTCACTCAGAAGAAAGTTTCCATTAGTCTGGAAACAGCCAATGTTGGCAGTGCTAGCTGAGCAAACGTAAATTGGAAAATACAGCAGATGTTACATGAGAGAGAATAAAATACGAAAATTAACAAACATTTGTCTCCAAGCCTGGGCTTGTCCATCAGTTCGTTTCACTGTGATGGGCTCCCAGAAGCAAGTACTTGAAGGCAAATATTTGTCTGCTACATAAACTGGAATGCCAAGTATTTGCATCTTGCTCTAGGTTGCAAGAGATGTGAATCAGTCCTGTTGAAATCATTATAACATGATGCTAAAGTTGGGATATTGGGGAAAATTACCATGGGGATTATCAGGTACAGAAGAAGCAATTACCCAAGAAAAAAGCCATTACAAGGAATACAAGACAGCTAGTGGAAAAAAATCTGAACGTGATTTATGCTCTTCCTAGTGGGATCATACAAACATTTATGCAAATCAACTTCCACTACTTTTTGTACTTTGCTTAAGGTATAGATAAAATAAGTCCCTACATTAGGAGTTAGGGGAAAGGAGAACAAATATTTTTCCCTGCTAGTAACCTTGACTGCAACTTAGGTTAAAGATTATAAAGGCACCAGGCCTACCATGACTTTTTACACACAGCAGAGAGGGTGAGGTAAAGACACAGTAACCAAATAGTAAAAGGAGCCCTATGAAGTCTTTTGGGCATCAAGAGACCTTTAAATGCAATGGTAGAAACAAAACATTGTCACAGAAATGCCTTTTGCCCATCTCCTCACTTTCCCATGGCACACTAATGGGCCTAGGCACGATTCCCAATTGTTTTATGAGATTTTTTTCATGTTTCATTGAAAACTGAGAAAAGGCAAAACCACATCTTTGCAAATGCAGCTTTTGAACAGGTAGTAGCAAGACTCATCATGAATAATGAAAAGCCATGCTAAACACTGCAACCATTAGAGCAAAACTCTGAAAAGGGGATTCTCCTGTGAGATTCAGCAGTGTCTTTATACTAAGAAGCTTGGGACTTAGTACAGTTATAACTTCTCTGACTTCAAAGATACCCAAAGAATGAATTTAGTCCTGTTTGTTTTAGTAATGGCTGACTAGCCAAAAACAAAGCCCAAAAGGCTCAGGAAATGTCAGGGTAATCTTATTTCCTTTCCCCCTCATACAGCAAGTATAGATCTCCCAGCTGATTGCGTGATACCCAGGATGATTGTGTCTTGACTGTCATTTGTCAATGCTGCTGCTGCTGCTAGAAATCAAAGATTTATGTTCTCAAAAGAGCTTTTTGGCAGAAACTCCCAATTGCACTGCAGGGTAATTCAATATACTGAAGCACATCAATGTAGTTTGTTTTGTGTATTTGCCCCCTGCCCAAACAGTCCTCTACAGACTTAATATTTAGCTGTCATTTCCCACATTCTCTATCTCCAGGCAACAAGCATGAACTTGAATCTGCCCAGACAGATTTTGTAATTATATGTTTTGAACAACAAATGCTTAATTTATAGGTGCTCTTTACCTCCTCAGCTCCTGCATCGAAGAGATTACCCTGCCATGGGATTGCTCAACTGAGTCCAAAAAGAGTCAGCAAATTCCTTACAACAAGATGAGGCCTTTTTCTAATTAATCCTTGTATTTCAAGACATTGTTTTGCATGGTGAAACATAACTAAATTTTATCAACAAATTACTCTAAGAATTAGAATTCAGAGATGCTGAAACTAGTAATAGATGACTACTGTTTTGGTATATGAATTGTGATCCATGCAAAACTGGGCATAAATATGTTTGCTAAATGGTATTTTTGTTTGAACATCAAGAACTTTTTTTTTGAAAATAAACTCTTTTCAAGACATTTACAAAATACACAAAAATTATCTTATTGAAGTAAGAATTGCAGAAGGAAGAGATTAATTCCCATCTACCCAGAGCTTTTCAAGGGCTTCCAAGTAGAGGCTAAATCCAGGTTATTATTCCCAGCATAACTCTAGAACATCTCTCAAAATAAGAGACAATGATAATGTTCTTTACCAAGTCAATGCTAGGGGAGTAAAGATTGTATTTGTGTTTGGATGTGTCTTTACAAAGACACTCACAAGAAATAGTGTTGTAGAAAACTACCCCCAGGAGTCTATGAATGAACCAAAAACTACCTTAAGCATGCCACTGAAAATTACTTCTAGCTTTCTAGGCAATTTAGAGCACTGCAAGAGTAATGTTCCTTTGGCTAACTACCACAGTGCAGATGAGGTACTAAACCCTTTGGCTGGCCCCTCCATCAGCCCAAGCCTGCAATACCCAATGGTTGCTATAAAGAAATTACACTGCACAGCCAGAATCTTCTTTAATGCATTTGGTCTCTACAAATAATTAAGCTACTCCTCCCACCCCAAACCCCAGGAGCAAACTTTATGCTGTACCTCAGAGGACTAAAGCTCTTTGGAATCTCATGCTACTTGACAGTCCCCAAAACTGCTCACAAACAGACCTGATTCTGTGCATTGTTGACAGAAAATTGAAGGTCTCTCATGAGTTTTAGGGGACTTAGATGGGAACTGGTGAACAGACACAGAGACCCTATAGATTGAGGTTTCATAAATTTCAGGTTCCATATATTTAAGTCCTCCCATTGAGTTGTTAATAACAATTTCCCCATGCTGCAGGCTGGAAGGATCACAGTCACTAAGAAGTGTATGCTAGTACCCACATGGCTCACAGAGCCACGGTGTAAAGCACCTAAACACGCTTCCTTGGCAACATTAGCTTAATCCAGTATAGAAAGCAAAGGGGACTGCTGGCACCTCAGAGAGAGAACCATTATCACATCAGGACTTCAAAAGAAGAAGAGCTCTCTCTTACATCAGACGCCATCTCAAGCAGTGTCTTTCTGCTCTCCATGTGGTCTGATGATTGTGTCACTATGTTGTTTCCACACAGCTACTGTGTCATCCTATATTTACCTGTCAGAACACAACGCAGGCCTCTTTCATAGGCAGTGAAGATGCCAGGGTCTGACAGAACATGTCTAGAATCTCCCCACCCACCACAGACAGCCAAGCTCTACAAGCCCCAGCAGGTTTATCCCAGGAGGAACGCCAGTTTCTGTTTCCTTTTTTGCAAGTGCTTCCTTTGCTGCAGCTGAACAAGTAATACTAGATGTGCTGTTGGTTAACCTGTCCATGCTCTTACTTCTCCTGCAAACAGTGGTTGATAGAAGTTTAGTACTGTTTTTACTGATGGCACACCAACTCCTGCTCTATGTCCCTCGTGTAACTCAATTTCTTTGTCAGAATGAGGTATCAGCTGAGCAAGCCCTGCCTCATTCCCAGTGTGGGAGCTGAACTGCTGATCAAAGAGTTTTCAAGCTTTGTTATTATATACCTGATGAAGGCCAGACAAAAGGCCAAACTATAGATCATGAAACTGCTTCTTCAGCAACTTACTTTCTCATGTATCAGTTAACTTTTTCCTAGTATTCATCATGATCTCTGAACCTCATGATATCTTCCCTGGTTTATGTGTTCCTGAGGTTCCAGTTACAATTAGATGTCTTCCAGAAGTTCAAGCATGATCTATTTGAATGTTTCCAGGGGTGCTAAGGTACATCTATAAGTTAGTCATTGACATGAAATAGTACTGCAAATAAAATGAAACCAAATCAAAAGCGAGTAGCAGGCTTCCTGCATGCTTTCCTAATTTTTTCATTTTCTGCTCTTAAATATGCTTTCTGGGGTTAATTCTCCCATCATCTTGTTCATTGTTAGTACTACAGTCCAGAGAAATGTCCCGATACCAATGACCATTCATCAGAAACATCAGTTTACTCTCACATTTTGTGTTTGGAACCATGACACACTATGCTCTACCCTTCCCATTAAATTTTATAACCTTTCAGGTAGTGAAATGTTCTGCACTATGCCAAACTGGAAGGGATAAACATTGTTTAGGAATGTTAGAAAAAACACCATAAATACCCTAAGCTAGGCTATTGCCTAGAATAAATACAGACAGCTAAGATCTAGTTACAGCTAAAGTTAAGGAAGTAGAAGGCTAAGTAATTCCAGCTAGTTTTACATGAGCTTTGGTCACAGTAAACATTGAATCATGTTATGTTATTTAAAGTAATTAAACAGGCTTTCTAACAGATCACTCTGCCTGGTATTAATGAGGTCTCTGACATTATCAGAAAAGGTAGCATATACAAGGCATCACAGATTCAAAGCCAAGACTTTTATGAAGATCCCTTTCACTTTCTTAGTTTATAAGTTTAACTGGCACTACTGTCTGCCCAAATGTTTGCAAAACACTCAGTATGATTGGACCACAATGTTTGCAACACCAATGGTGAAAGACTGCACAGACTGTACTCTGTCAGTGGTCAGATCTCTGAATGAAGGAGCAGTTAATTTATAGAGATATATATGTTAGAAGAGTATTTATGTATTTTACATTCCTAGATACACATTTCAGCAATATGCAGGCCTCATCTCCAAACCCAGCACCATCATTTGTTAACACATGACATCAGCCTGGTTGCTTGTTTAGAAAGGGCAGCAGATGAGATCATAGAGTCATTAAGGGTTGGAAATACCTCCAAGTTCAGCTGAACTATAGCCCTCTGTCAGGATAGCCAGCCTGCTACACTCAGTGTCAGCATGCAGTGAACTGAGAAGTCAACCAAGCCCCACACAGAGACCTTTTTTGAGAAGGACTAAATCACATGACAGAACCTCCCCCTGGCAAATCGACAGGCTGCTTTCAGCAAGGGCAGCTACTCCTGAAAAAGGATGGTGATGGCATAAAATGATTAGTATAGGAGACTGTTCAAGGGCAAAACACATTTGCTAATGATGACTATAATACATTAGCCTGCTGCTGGGTCCATGCCATCCAAAATAATTTGTTAAAAGGTAAAGTTCTGGAGACCAACAAGGCACAGAGGCCTATTGCAACAGAAAAAAATTAGAACAGAGACATCTTTTGAAACAGGCAGCTTATACTTCATGGAGAGTACTTGTTTATGAGTTCCAGGGTTTTCAACAAAAATCAAGCAGATGCTTTCAATTTTATTCTGGGCCGGCTTGGCCTGAATTTTGGTAGCACAGTTTTGGCAATATTCCATTATTATTATGGCTCGTTGCAATTGTTGTTTTGCATGGACATCTATAAATCAAAAGGCAGTTCGAAGTAATTTTTTTTTTGCCAACATTTGTTTTACCAAATGACCAACCATCATTTTAGCTACATTCCAAATTCTAACATAATCAAAATGGCTGTGCAAGGAACAGTCCATGTTCATCAATACCACACTTCTCTGTGAGCTAGCAAAGTACCATTCTACCCATCTGTTGGATGAGAAGCAGGAAATACACAGAGAAGCAGGGCTGCTTTTCCTGACTTACACAGATTAATTCACAATTTGCCTTGGCTCGTGAAAGACACCATCGTGAAAAGACATCATTAGATACTCACATTTCTTGATTTATGGCACCAAAAACAATGGCAAATTCAGTCCCTATTTGAAAATCACTTGTTCTGGGTTATAAAAGGTTACTGCTTAACATGTACAAAGCTCCAAAAGGAAGGCTGCAAGCAAGTGGATCCAGCAGCAACTGTCACATGTTTTGTAAGTACATTCTGTAACTGGCACAGGAGGACTGTAGAATGATATTATAATACTGACAGCCAAAATAACCATCTACCCAGGACAAATAGCAAACTCTGAACAGTTAAAATTTTCAGGAATTTCTTCAGGAGATGTGAAAAGTCAAAAGAAAATTGAAAAAAATTTAATAAGAGATGTTTTTAAATTGCCCTTGATTAAGCCTTTTTTGAATCATCTAATTAATCACTTTCCTGACCATGCTAAGAATGTTTTCAGGTTTTCTGATAGGTTTCATCATTTTGCTTTTGTCACTGCCCTGGAATTATTGTCCCTCCTAAAAATCTTTTCTTGCATGCAGTAATTTCACCTTTCAACATCCAATCACTGTATTTTGTTATCATTTTGCCTTTTACTGTCAAATTTCCATCAGTTAGAAATTGTGCCTTACTGAAGAACCAATTAACTTACTATTTAATGAGTTATACTCATTTTGTAGCATATACTTTCTATTAAATTCTTCTATTATTCTTCTCATAACATTCCAGTCAGATTTCAGCATCTCTCTTGAAATATTTCCAGCAAAATTGGACAGTCTATTCCCCACAAGAGTTGCACTCATCCCCAGGTCAGGAACTCTCAAAACTTTGAGAAACTCTCAAAATCTTTAGAACATTAGCCATTCTAGCCACAGGTTTGCTATCAGAGTTAATATTTATCTGATGATTCAGTATGACTCCCAAACTCTCCTCAGAATCTTGACATGTCAGGGCATGCCTTAATCTGAGCAATTTCATCCTTCCTAAACACACAGCCCTGCTTTTGGTAGTATTCTTACACATGGGAGCCATAATAAAAAGAAATAAGATTCACTTTCTTAGAACTACAAAACACGTATGGAGCAGTTTGTAATTTCTGTGTTGCAGAATGCCACAGCAAAGGTCTATTTGCCACGTTCAGACATTATTGTTGGTGAAAAAGTATGAAACACTCCTAAGGAAGAACCTTCATGATACCCAGAAGTGAGAAGGAAAATAGAAATCTTCAGCTATTTCTACATAAGGCTTTGTTATTGATATGAGTCTTGTGAACCAGAGTTTTAAAGAAAAAAGCCCCAAACCCTTTTTTAGCAAATCTGTTTTGTCATTAAATAGATTGGAGGCAGAAGCCAGAGTCTCTCTGTAAACTTTTGAAGTGCTGAAATGTACTATTAATTTAGCCTATAGTTCCAGAATGCATGACAGATCTGAAACTTTATTAATCATCCCACATACATATGGAAAGAGAGAGCACCTTGTTCGTAAATTATTGTAAACCTTTTTATTGCCCAGGAGGATCCAATTATTTCAAATTATAAAGTGACAAAATAATTAAATAATAAAAAATAATTAAATTATCAAAGTTGTACAAACCAAAGCATTAAACTAATTGCCATCCCACCTTTGTTTCTGAAACTGAGAATATCTAGGTAATAGAGGTAAACTGAAAATTAGAGAGAATAGTCACTGTTCATAATAGCTAGGAGTGTTCCTGTAAATCGGGCAAAAGTTTGTTGGCTAACAATTCAAATATTCAGGAAAAAATAAGGAAAGTGAAGTCAAAACTAGATTTTAAAAATAGAACTAGAACGATAATATAGGAAAATAGATCGTAGAATCTATTTTAGGATTCATTGACAGGATGCAAACAGCGTTAAAAAGGGGGGGAAATGGAACAGAAAAAGAATTCCAAGATGTTGTTTTAGCATAGGAGGATTTGTGTTACCTTCTAACCTTTTATATCAAATGATTTTGACAAGCTCTTCTACAGGTAGCTTTTACCTCCAAGAATTAGAAAATCACAAGTGAATATATACATTCAAGAAAAATTAAACAATTTTAAAGTACAGTAGTTTCACG
>VRYO01001717.1:11966843-12065266 GCA_009812075.1 Sialia sialis | reverse complement strand
ATTCGTGAAACTACTGTAATTTTCTGCAAGAGAAACAAGAAGAATGAACAGTCAAGATGTTTTTCTGATTGAAATCTCTATGTAACCAGGATAGAATCCCACTTCTTTGAGTCATGCTTATGATCTTTCAGTCTCACCTATACACGACTTCTTGTGTTACTCATGTCATTTTCATAAATGTCATTTAAATTTCACTAACTCAAAGACAGCCCTATACTACAATCATTATACACAACAAAATCAAAAGGACCAGTATGTAAAAAAACATTTTCAGACCATCTTATGAGCACTTGGAGCTGCTCTGTGGATTTCATAACTTCTTGTTAGGGACAATTAAATGGGGAGATTCAAGCTGTGATCAGTTTTTTGCAGCCTGTCAGTGCAGGCGGTGGACACTGGGAGCGGTCACCCTGGCCCACCTTCATCAAATACTGGCAGAGGTAGGCAGATTTGCTCAGGGTTTATGGGATTAATATAGGATAGGAGAGAGACTGAGGATTAGGATAATGTCTAGCTGAAGCAGGAGGAGGTAGAAGGAGTTGAGGTTCTCACAAGGGTTTTTTGGAAAGCAAGTACAGTAATTTCACAATTATAAGCCGCACCTGAATATAAGCTGCACTTTCTTTTTCTTTTTTTTTTTAAGGGGGGACCATGTGTAACAAAGTAAAAAATTACTAATAGAATCACTGCCAGCTGGGTTTGGTGTCAGGTGCTCAAGTTGCAAACAGTTTTCATAGACCAGTGAAGCCTTTAAAGGCAGCCCCAGGCGCCCTCCCTGGCTGGCTCTCACTTCTGGGTTGGCATTTCGCTGGGATTTGTCCCTAGATAAGCCGCACCTGAATATAAGCTGCACTACTGGGGTAGGCTGGATTCTTCAATGAAAAAGGTGCGGCTTATAATCGTGAAATTACCGTATTATCAGTTTGGAGAAGGTACAAGCCAGGACCTGAGGTACTGTAGTCAGTTCTGCTGAAGATATCATATAGTGAGGCAATTTAGAAAAAAGGTTGCAGTCAAAGGAATAAGGATTTGGAGGAAGAGTTACTTTGAAGCCCCTGGTGGGAGTCACCAAAGAGACCTATTCCATGACCAGCATTGCCAGTTTTAATTGCTAATTTGCATATGGTAGCACACAGCTGCAGTGTTAGATCAGCTCTGGAAAACACCTTTAGCACCAGTACAGGACTCTCACACAGTTCTGAAAACTCCCATTTGTCAGATCAAGTCCCCAAGTCACTATCTGAACACAGAGAAACTAACTTAATCATAGATAGGAGTTGTGGTCATAATGTGTGGAAATGTCTCCTTTTCTAACCTATTTTTCACTTTTTGAGAGTTCAAGCATATATTTTATGGAATTGTTTCGTTACCTGCAGAAAGCCAGTGATCAGATCTCCAGTAACAGGAGCTTTTTTCCAAAGTTCCCTAAAGTCAAATGGTTACAAAAAATTACTTACTGCCTTTGCCAAGAACTGCCAATCTCCCAAGAGATCTCTTATTTGCAGAAGCTTCAATTAAAAAATGCAAATTCATTATTTTTTTTAACCAACCATAATACAACAAGTATTGAAAATAGAAACCTGAAACCATAGCCTGTCAGTATTTTATTTAATTATTTACAGAATTATTAAATTAATGAGAGGATAGAAGAGTATATGAGAAATATGCCTATTTGCTTAAAAGGCATTAAGTTGCCTAAATATGACACATACAAAGCAAAACCCTGTCAATATTAAATACATTCCATGCACTTAAACTGGTAAAAAGAATCACTTCAGAATGATGCAACACTGATGAGGACATTTCTTAGAACTAAAGAGAGCTAAGATCCTTCAGCTGTGTTTAAGGTCCCATTTACTTCAGATAGGTCATTAGGTTACCCCAAAGTGCCTCCCTCTTCCAGCTAGAGGTGTAAATTCATGTTATTAAAGTTTTTGATTCCTCTAGCTTCAGCTTTTCCATTTCTGAGTGAGGGCATTAAACAAATCAAAAACAAACCACTGCAACAATCACTGAGATTTATGGTATAAATTCTGAGCAATATTAATCTAAATGGCTGACTCAAGTATTAATATACAACTGGAGAAAGGGTATTTCCCTAAAGAATGTTCCTGAATCTCAGCAGAAAAGAATACACACAGACAAATAAATTAATTTTTAACTTCTACTGATTTTTGAAATGTAGACTATGTGAGAAGATACTGATACTACTTACACTGATGTTCCTTCACTGAAAGGACAGATTGCTGTGCCTGCTACTCACATTTTGGTTCTTCTCCCATTAATGACAGCCCACTGGAAACTGAGAATTTAAAACTTGTCATACAAGCACTGGGCAGTCACGACATGATGACAACTTTTGATTATGATCCTGAACTGCATTAGTCAAAATAAGAGAACAGACCAACAAAATTAAAGCATGATAGGTGTTAACTAGAGTGGTTGGAGTGTTCCTGATTTTTCTTTCAAACACCAACATTGTGTCCAACTCACTGTGACTATAAGCAAGAAATGTGAATTAAATTTCTAATTCAAGCCCCAAGAGCAGGTTTCTTAATGTCTTGTAACTGCATCGGCTGTATGTCTGACAATACAGCTAGATCCATTTGGCAGCAGGCTATTATAACACCCAGTGAAATGAGAAATTACCTGACAAGCCCCTTTTCCAGATTAACTCAATACATCAAGCCCTTTGAAAATGGTCATTTCACCTACAGGCTATACACTATGGCATTTCCAAATTTTCAGATTTTGTTAAAATAGGTTATTAAAATAGTATTTAACTCCAGCCTTTGCAGGTCATCAGTCTCCAAGTGCATTTGGACAGTGAGAAATTTTTAAAGACCATAATGGATCTCCAAACCAACTACAGGTCCTACTTGCCAGGCTGCGGAGAAATTTGCAAAGACACTCTTCAGAAATTATATCTAATGAAGCAGTGCCATCACATGCAGATTAGTTTGGCTCTCCTTAACTCACTGGGTAAAGAGCCCATTCACATCTTAAGAAGATATGACTAGAAAGGAACTTTTATAGTCCCCAAAATATTCTTTCATACAAGCAGCTTATTCTTTGCATTCATGAATGGTAATAAGATACTAACCTTTGATCTGACAAGTGTTTCAAAGGCCTATTCAGCCTCCAGGGGGGAAGAAAAGGAAAAAAGAAAGTTTCCACACATTGTGTTATATAGTCTGTAAAGGTAAATTTACATTTAACACCTTAGTTTATCTAAAAGTTTACCATCACTCTCCCTTTCTTCCTGCTTGTCCCTCATCTTCCACTGCTTTTTCCTCCTCCTTTACATCTTCCAGGAGCCACAGTTTCACCTTCTATCCTCTCTCTTTACCACACTTTGGCACTCATCAGGCTTCCCTGGGCAATGCTCTGACTCATCAGCATAGCAATAGCCGCCTTTTACCTTGGTTAGATCTCAGCCAGCTTAGTGAGCAGGCAGCCACATTAACTGTGGGAATATTGGATATAGAGGCAGAAGCAGGATGTCACGATGTCTCCTTTCAGCTCCACAGAGCCAGTTTATCAGTTCAAACTCCTTACAAAATTTCACCATGAGTGAATACCAAGCGAACAGCAGAATATCACCAAGAGGATCTACTTCAGACTCAGGTGAAAATAAGGACAATAATATCTTTCTGATTAGAAAATGTAGCTATGAAATAGGTCTGACAATCCTGACAATCAAAACAAAACTTACACGAAAAATTAGGAAACCGTATTATACCAACTTTTTTGCTCCTCACTAATAATCACCATTGTAAGGTAAAGGGTTAAGTAAATGTACAGTGCTGTGTGAAGCAGTAGTGAAATATTTGGATCTGTTGAAAAACGGGAGTTGGTGACACACTGTCACAGGCATTCGATGACTCCTCAGGTTCAGCTGCTTGCGCTGCATCGCTTGGCACTCGCGCAGCCAGCGTCAGCTGGCCAGAGCCCCATGTCATTGAGGTGACCTCCCTGGCACTGGCAACGAGCAGGGGACAGCTGATACTAACAGTTGGAGTGACTGACAAGCTCAGAGTTTTTCCTCAGCCGCTGCTTCCAAATAAACTCCTCAGCAAAAAAACAACAGGTCTTCACTGAAGAAACTAGGCCTGTATTTACAACGTGCATCATCTGACATAAACAATCTTATCACCTCTGCTCACAATAAAGATTTGCATAATCTTATCACTTTCTTTTTTTCCATGAACACTTGGAAAGGCTTACGCAAAACAAATTGAATGTGGGATATTTTTTGCCCACCCACAGAGGAGGATACTGAGTATCTGGAAGCACAGGAGGGATTGCCAGAGTCTGAAGTCATCATGTTTTCACAGCAGTTTCAAGCTTCAGATAAATAGCTAAGCATACATGCTTATCATACATGTCACCATGAGGTCTCTGGTGCTCCCTGGACCACTCAGTGAGGTAAACCTGAGACCTGCAAGGTGGCTGAGCTCATCTCTCTGCTGCCAGAAGTCACATTTCCCACATCTTTCTCCTCTTGCTGCTTGTCTCCTGATCAGAATTAGAATTCTTACTTCCTAAAACCACTGTTCCTGTCATCTCCTATGGAGCCTATTCAGCTCACTGACATAGTGGATACTCATGGATTTGGGGGTTTAAGTTTGTTTTCAAGTTTTCTTTTAAATTACTTTCCTGACAGATTAGCAAATATAATTGCTTCACAGATTAATCAGACAAAGGGAAGTGACAGGAAAATGTGGCTGGAAGTGTGGGAGGAGAAAGCAGTAATTCCTCTTTGCTCTGCTGGGAGCTATCAGATAAGGTTCATCTCATCTTGCAGAACGTCTGAGCTCCAGCGCTACAGGCACAGACTGGTTAGGCAGCTTCTCCAAGGAGCAGTGTGAGATCTCTGCCCATGCCTCAGGAGAAGGGAGCCAGCTGATGTAACCCACACAAGCTGCTGAATGGCTGCACCACCTCCAGTCTTGTCTCTTCCTCTTCTACACCCCTTTTCTCATAAGGAATTCCTACTTCACCTCATCTTCTAGAACAAATTATCTGTACTTTTAATGCTTTCACCAGCAGCACTTGCTACTGTGGCACTGGTACACCTGGCACTAAGTGTTCACAAAAATATGTCTGTAAGGCCCTAAATTTGCCATCTTACTGAAGCCTGTTAGATCCAAACACCACAACTGTTATCGTGTTCTCCAAGAGCATCCTAAAATAAGAATCAGAAAAATATGAGATGTAGTGTCCTTACTATGGACACCATGGTACCTGTTTAAGTTTTGCTACCTTCCCCAGGATTTGGCTCTGGTTGTGGGTGTTTGTTTTCACTTAATTAAACATAACCAAACTATGCAATAACTAAAGCTCTTTCTCAGAGCCCTGCTAAAAATTTCCCACGCAGTTGGCTGGGTAGGATTTAAAACTGCCCTATTCTTGGACGTGCATATCTGCAGCAGTTGGAAAATACTAGGTTGTAAGCAGTGCATTCCACAACATGTTTGAGGCACCCATCCTGAGTATTTCAGATTCTTTGTGGGTTTATTTGTTTTAGTTTACATTTTAAAGGAAAAACAAACAAACAAAACTGAAAAAAAAAACCCAAACCACCACCAAACACAGTCTTATCACTTATCTGGGCACCTGAACACATTCTATTAAGAGCGTCACATTTGATATCACCACAGTAATTATGCTTAAACTATTCCCTGAAATGGGCTTTTTAGATGAGACACAACAATGTATAAAGATACTTTGGAAAGCTTCCCATATCCAGAGGTTCACATAATACACAAGACTAAGAACTGACAAGTCTGGAAACATGAAAAAAGCTACACAAAACATGGTTAACTGATTAAGAAATAATCAGTATACTTCAACAAAGTTCACTGTGTAATTGTAGAAAATAGGGGCAGGATGGTCCATATTTAGCACAATAGCACTTCTAGCTAGGTTTAACTACACACATGATAGACCCTACCACAGAAGAGAGTCCTAAGCCCGTGCTGCATTCTAAAACCTCTTCACAGCATTGAAAGATGTCTGAGCAGCAGATCTACCATAAACTACTATTTAACAAATCAATGTGTTAAAAAACCCTGAAGCTAATGAAAAATAGCTGCTTCTTTAGTTTGCATTTAAAGAATTAATATATTTATAGTTATGAATAGCAACAGGAAGGGAGTTGTACCAACTGAAACATAATAGTCCAAGGCTTTTTCTCCAGAGATTCAGGATGTGTATCTACTCAAACAAGCAAATAAGGTAGAATTTAGCTTCATAAAACTGTATAAATCTAACATATTCAGATATTGTTTTGCTTCAGTGAGAGGATCCAAGAAATTAATTATGTTAAAAGACCTGCCTAGTAGGGCATTATGGCTCCAAAATTTGCCTTCAAAGCAAACTTTAATTCCTCCTGAGAGCTGGCAAATGTTTTGTTATAATCTTCCTCTAAGATCCTAAAATGTATACATTCTTTAATAATTTCAAATGTATGATTTGATGGATGGACATGAGCATTATTTAGATTTTCAAATTTCTGTTTCTTGCTGGTTTATTTTCCACATGTAAAATGCAAACCTGTGGCTCTAGCTGGAAAAGAGACTGTCTCTCAATCAAGGCACCCCTGATAACAGACTTTGTGGCCAGCTGACAGGATGGCTGCAGTAAACATTTGTATTGAGACTCCTTCAATGAAATTTATCTCCTCCCTATTCCTGCTGGCAGAGTCAAGGCTACATGTCGACAAATGCATAGGGGCACACATTTGATCCCAGTAAGAATATAGAATTCCTTTTTGTACAGGGTCCAAAACAGCCTTTTTGTGTTTCAAACACATTTACCAAAAGCAGTTCATCACAAAGAAAAAATATCAAACTAGTTAAGATGAAAAAAATGTGAATTCATTAACTCAGTAACGACTCTTTCCAGAAAGTATAGGCTATGTTTTCAACTGATAACAATCTAATCAACTCCATTCACTTCAAACTCACTTTTTGGAAAAGAGAAAGCTTCTTTCTTCTTACCTTCAATGCAATGTTTCTTCTCAGAGGCAATTGTTTGCTACTACAATAATCTCTATCTCACTGTACCTTAGGCTAATTGTGTCTAAAAAGAAATCCCAGTACAATGAGCAAGGGTAGAACTGAGGTTGATATTGTATGTTGAGCATGGCCAGGGATAGCCACTATAGTTCTGAAGACTGTTCCAGGACTCAGACATTACTACTGAAATGAACAACAGAATTTACATTTATGATCTAAAATATTCTCCTAAATTTATGCTTGAAAATTATTTAAGTGTTTTTAAAAACCCTACCTGTGGATGTTACAAACCGAAAAAGTATTTAACATGTCTTTCTCTAACCTAAACCAGCTGTGAAAGTGCTTCTATGGTCCTTCTAGATTTTGGTTCATGATACTGCATTATTCTAAATTACCACCCTCTTTCCTGTAAGACTTGATAATGGTATTCTCTCACCTTGTACTGTAGATTTTCATTATTATTCCTAAATTAGATACACAGTGCAAAAGAGAAACGAACAAAGAAATAAGTGAAGCCAAAAAATCCAACGTGTATGACTCATTATAAGATACACAAACATTCTCTGTATCACTCAGAGAATCTATTCTACCAAAAGAAAAATAAACTTTTTCTTAAAGTTGCAGAATAGGTACAGGGTTTCCTCTGGATATGTTCCTGGCAGACAGGTTCTGAGAAACTTTGTTCCAAGAATGCTGCAGACTGAAAACACTGTTCAGATTCACTGTTCTAACCTTTACTCCATGGATACTCCTAGTGGTAAGGCAGGCTTATCAGGCAGACAAAATGACAGCTGGTCCATTTCTTCTCTTGCACATAAATCCTAGTTAGAATAGGATTAAGATAACTGAAAAACAACCTATTGACTGAACAACAAATCCTGCCTAGCTAGGGGATATATATTATTCAAACTATTTAAAATATTCAAAGTGTGTTTCGAATACCTTCTTAATAATGGTCATCTAAAAACAGAAGCAACATTTCTAGAAACCTTTTTCAGGCTACCTCAATTTACTGGTTTAGATTAGAGAAAAACATGTTAAATACTTTTTCAGTTTGTAACATCCACAGGTAGGGTTTTTAAAAACACTTAAATAATTTTTAAGCATAAATTTGGGAGAATATTTTAGATCATAAAAATTCTAAGCAATGCAAACCCATTGATTTTAATTTGATCTTGAAATACAGATCTAATTCCTCCACCCATTGAGGGTAGATTCCATTTATTTCACAGTACAGATTATGGCTCAAAACAGACATTGTTACTTCTGATGTAATCCTTTCCTGCTTTAAATATTTTTTAAACATCCTGAAGTCCACATACACACTTAAAATTTAAGATGAATTTCACAGAGGACAAAGGTAAAATAAGTTAGTTTTGGTTTTTTTCAATGTTTGGTAAGGCAGGCTATACTAACATATGAAAGCTTCAACAGAAAGACTGTCTCTCTATTAGCTTCTGCAGCAACAATGCATTTCTTTCCACAGGGTGGTTGAATTTGTTCTCTTATACATAAACTAAACTTATGTAAACTCCCATGTATATATGTCTCTTGATACACTTCAATATACTTGCCTTTGAACTTTGCATTTGCTTTAATATTGTAATTTTCAAAATTTCAGCCGCTGACCAAACAAAGCATACATTAATATTTTAAAAATAGAAATGAACTCTTCCCTGAAGAATAAAAATGGGGTCTTTGCAAGCTGGAGCAAAACCTCAGGGTGGATCAGAGTATACAGAAAACATTAATTAATCCTTAATCCTCAGTGCAGAGGAGGAACATCTGCTCATGTATACGGAGGAGTGATGACATACTAGAAAGGAGGAAATTGAAATTAAATATTGATCTCTATTGAATTATAAAGCTGTAATTTCACCGTAAAATGTTCAATTCTGTAGCATCTTAGAATTTGCTAATGAGCTTGATTTGCCACTAAGCTTCAGGTCACTGTATCAACATGTAAAATAAACCCCGTCACCAAATCCTGCTGAGTTGAGTCACGTCAGTGAATTAGCAGGAACACCCAAACATGCTGACTGACACTTCTGCTGGTGTCCTTAGAGACTTAACTTACATGATACTGAAGGTAACAAAGGGATTCCAGATTCATATTACACCTTTATGCGGTTTGATTTGCTTAGAACTTTTTCCACAACTGGATTTTACTAAGGCAGTTCCACTTGTTCTGCAAGTTTCCCGGATTGATTTTGGATGGCTGACTCTCATTCAGGTAAAATGGAAAGGTCAAAATGTGCACCATCCCTTAAGGCACAGAATGCTGTTTTCAGCAGAAGTCTGCAGCGAGTCAGCTGAATAAAAATCCAGCCTGAGAGCGACCAGCATTTTAGAATCATCTTGGTACACTGCAGTGATGATCCTGAAATCCTTACTTAGACAAAGCTTCCCCTGAGTCCCAGATAGCTGACCAGTAATTGCACAGATTAACACTTGCATTTAATGAAAGACCTGACTGCTTAAAGTTTACCTTACTTCAGGTTAGCAGTTCTACAACTCTTCCGGCTACGAATACATCTTTTCTAAGAATTCCATCTAAAAACTAAATTGAAACAGCCATCTCAGAAAAACTCCGTGCCATCTACAGTGCTAATATTACAACAGGTTAAAATATACTGGTGAAATAAGATAAATAATTTAAATAATAAACTTTATCAGTTTAAATAAATTTAATAAATTTTAAATATCTGTTTGTCACCAGAAGCATAGAAAAAGAGAGGAAAGAGAAATAGGAGCATAATAAAAGTTTGCTTCAACCATGGTCCTGTAATAGTCTGTTTTGGGCATTTAACAGTTAAAGAAGCAGTGGCACGCTAACCGAGCACATTAAAACAAAGAGTTGGCAGCTCCTGAAGGAAAAGAGCCTGTGCTCCACTGTTCCAACTTGTCAGTCAACTCATGCCAGCACTCTCCCTGTCTGCCTCTTCTCCACACCCTCATTACATGTGTCTGTCTGGACTGATCTGCTCATCTGTTCAGGGACTCTTCTGACAAGTCAAAAATTCTGCCTCTTTCTGCTCTGGAATTGGATCAAATCACCTCAGCTTTTTTTTTGTAGCCCCACCAGGAGGTTTTTTGCTTATGGTCTCATTCTGTTTGCCTTCACTACCTGTCTGTTTTTGATTTGTAGAATGGAGGAAGCTGAATTGCTGAAAGAAAGGTTCCAGGCCATAACAGTAAGTGCTCACGGTTATAATTCACTATTTAAAAAAAAAAAAAAAGAAAAAAAATGTTTAGAAGTAATATTATTAATGAGCTGTTGTGTGTTTGCTGAGTAATGATTTATCCCAGAACAGAAAAAGACTTTATGTCTGCTTGAAACTGTTGCTTCATAATTCTAGTTTATAAGATACTGCTTTAAGACAGCTAAGTTGACTGTACTGACTTTATTATGGGTTGCATTGGTTGTACTGCACTTTAAAATTAAATTCAAAGCAGTGAAAGTATGTGTGCAAATCACTACTGGACAGTCTAAAACACACATTACTGTCATAATACTGAATGTTTGCCTGAAGGTCAAAATGCAGCTAGAGAATTCCAGAACAAATCAATTTTCACATTTCACAATGTGAGATTAGAGATTTTTTGTTTGCACTGTGGAATTAAATACAATTTCTGGATTATTAATGACCTGTCATAAGTACTGCTGTCTGAAGAGTTAAAAAGAACAAGCTTGGATTAAGCAAATTCCTACCTGTCAGTTTTCAGAGGAAGGACTCAGTGAAGTTTATGCTGGAGACATTAGAAAATGTTTTTAGTTTCTCTTCTAAAAGGAAATCTGAGTGATGATTTCTAGTGTGTAAAAGGAACAACTAAACTATTCTTAAAGTAATACAACCTAATGTTATAAAAATTGGCTGAAGCCAAATCCTCCTCTGAAACAAACTGCAACAAAATTTGGCCCTCTGAGATGAAGGGAAATCTCTAGAAGGATCACTCACTTTCTCAGTCAATAACAAATAATGGAAGCATAGGCATTTGTCACACTCCTAACATGATAGATTAGTTGTGAAACACCACTAGCAAAATAAATGGTGGGAAGAATTAAAAAATACCTTATTGGAATCAAAAGAAATGTAAGGCTTAATTGGAAATCTATGGGCATTTAATTGGCTGGGTTTTAATTCAGTTGAGTTTTAATTATGGTGCTTGATAAAAGCCAACAGGATCATTTACTGTATTTACTTGATATCTGACACAAGTCTACAATAATGTAATTTGAAATGTTTTAGAGGGTTTAGAGTACATTTGTTTGTTTAACTGCAATGTTGCCTGAACCAGGGTCATAACCTGGACTTTGTCTCTACTGTGTGGACTCAAAAGATAACTGTTTTGGCACTCCAGAGTAGTGCAGGCCTCACAATGTTTTATGCTCCCTGGGATCCAGGAGCAGGAATGGTGCAGCACTCTTGGCTGATGAGGGCTCCTATGAACGTACTGGGGTTGGCATCATCCAGCTGCCGCTTTGCTTCCAAATGAATACTGGAGCAGGTTTTTCTTAAGAAACTGGGGTAGCTTCCAGTGTCTTGCATTAGAAGAAATAGGAAATCATATCTGGGTTCTGCCTATGACTCTATTTATTCTGTAAATAATACACATGATGTGTAAAGGAGCTATTTGCTCTCCGCTTTCATCAGTGGAGCATTCAGTTGAAACACCTGGAGTGTTCTGACTGCAGAAATGAAGTAGCCTAAACAAGGTGAAGTTACCAGCCTTCACAGCCTGCAATAAGAGTTGTACAGGGAAACAACACACTGCAGGTACAATAGCAATCTCCTCCGTGGCTCTGGGGAGGCTTGGCTCAGGTAACACACCTGGGAATTCCAAGTGTTACCTTCCAGGTGTTTGCTGTAAAGGATCTAACAAGGGGCACTCAGAGAAGTCAACAACTGCACTAAGCCTTATTTGGTTTCTGTTGTTAAATACCTGTCTCTTTGACAGCAACAGAGCCAGTAGGAGTTTTCAAAGTCTTTTGCAAATCTTTTCTCCATATAGCAAACAAAAAGGTAAACATGATCATTGTTTTTGTTCATGAAGTTGTTATTAAATATTTTGATGCTCCCACAGCTCTGAAAAGGAATTTTTTTTCCTTTGTTATGTAGCTACCACCTGCTGCTTTTGTATATAGAATATAAAAAGTAAAAAATCAAATGCTTTCATTTTGTTAGCAAGACCTTCATACTTTAAAATATGAAAGCTTCAATTTTTTTTAATGCTTAATGGGTTTTAATATCTAGAAAAACTACATGAAAATAAAACTAAATTAGCTAAAACATTAGCTGCTCCATGGAATTTGACAGTACATGGCATTTGCCAGGGGACCAAGATGAGAGTCTTTGGCACCACTGTAGAGCACTGATACAAACTAATGGACTTGGCAGACAAAATACCTTGCAAGACACGGCTCTGTGGATGAGATTCCCTTTATTTCAGTTTAGAACACAATTCATTTCTTTGCATAAAAGTCAGAAAAGAGTCCCACATATTTCAGTAGGAGTGAAAATTAACACCATTGCATTGATGCACAACAGAAGGGAATGGCTGACGATGCTCTGTCATGAAAAGCAAATCCTGCTCACATTAACAAGAGCACAGTAAGAGAGGGTTCAAGGACTTCTGCCAGCAGCAGAGTATCTGCAGGGGTAGAGCATGAGGCTTAATAGGATCATGGCTCCCTTAGCTACCCAGGAATAAGCATTTATTTCATTAGACATACAGTCAAAGCTTCATAAGGCAAGACATGATGTGCAGACAAACATAGCAGAATGAACTGTAGAAAGTGTTTTAATAGGTTTCTAAAGCTATTTTGGTACACAAGGTTCAAAAAGATTCTTCTACTGCTTAGCTTCTGGAGTTATACTAAACTATAAAGGTATACAGACTAGACGTATAAAAGACAATGTATTTCAGCCAATTTAATCTGGATAACTGTACAATGGATATTTACTACCAACCAGTAAAACAAGAACATGCTAGAACACCAAAGGATACAAGAAGAAAACTTTCAGACACAAGAAATATGTATCTCTAAAAAAAATCAGGCAAACGTTTCTTAAGGAAATAGGTTTCTTATCATACAGTTAGTTTAAAATCCACTAATTTATGCCTTTATATGCAGATTTCTTTCTGCACAGTAGTTTATGTACAAATACTCATTTCAGACTGCACAAACTCTTACTACATCTCCATTGGTACAAAAAGAATATTCAAATTAACTTAGAATATTTTTTAATAGTATAAACCAAGTAAAAGTTTGTTCCCTGGCTAAGAATCTTATCCAGAACTTTAGTAAAGACAAAAAGAGTTTTCCTTAAGAATTGTAATAATCTGTAAACACAAGCTCTTGTCACACTGCTTATCTTACGATGGGTTATTTAAAGGCCATTAATACCATGAGATCAGGAATATTTCCTAAGTAAAGAAAAGTGTGAAGATCAGACACCAGATACTCTGTCCTCAGAATCAAGACTGGCTAAGAAGAATTCATCATAGTAGCTTTTAGATAAACTCTCACACAAGGGTCATTGCAGAAAAATTACAGTAATTTCACGAATATAAGCCGCACCCTTTTCATTGAAGAATGCAGCCTTCCCCACTAGTGCGGCTAATCATCAGGTATGGCTTATTTATGGACAAATCCCAGTGAAATGCCAACCTGGAAGTGCGAGCCGGCTGGGCAGGGAGCTGCCGCAGAGCCGCGGGCTGGGGGCAGGGGCCAGGCAGGCTGGGGGCAGGTGGGGAGCAGGCTTTGCAGGGCAGCGGGGCCGCGAGCAGGGCGGGCGAGCGGTGCCACTGGCGGGCGGGTGAGCGGTGCCGGTGGCGGGCAGGGCAGCAGGGCCACGGCAAGAGGTGGCGTGCGGGCTCGCCGCGGGGTGCGCTGCTGGCAGGCTGTGCCATGGGGCAGGGGCGCGCTGCCTGCAGGTTCCACCGCAGCGTGGGGGCTTGCTGCCAGCGAGTGCCGCCACCTTTGCACGGGCGAGCGAGCTGCCACCGCCACCATCGAGCAGGCAGGGGCCGCGACAGCCAGCACCGGCGGTGGGAGTGCCTGGGGCTGCATTGAAAGGCTTTGCTGGTCTATGAAAACTGCAACTTGAGCACCTGACACTAAATCCTGCGCTGGCGCGATTCTGTTATTAACTCATTACTTTGTCGCACATGGATCCTCCCTTAAAAAAAAAAAAATAAATGCAGCTTATATTCGGGTGTGGGTTATATATGGACAAATCCTGGGTCTACCCGGCTAGACAGATGTGCAGCTTATGATTGTGAAATTACTGTATATATTGTAGTGATCCTAAATCAGAAACTTGTATTAAAGAGCATTGGCATTAATTGTTAATTGTATTAAAGAGCATTGGCAAAACACAAAACGACTGCAGAGATAAAAATAGCATGTATTTTGAGGAAAGAACCCCACCTGTTCTGTTTGGAGTATTTAAAAAGGCAGACTAACACCACCATCAAGGAAAAAATTGTAAAGGGTTTATAAATAACTCCTATACTTTGCAGACTGTGAGAGATCAGTGACACTCTGATGTTCACCTCCTAAATCCCAGCACAGTATCAGCAGTGCCTGGCCAGCCTGTATCCTGCCCTCTGTCCCCATAAAGCTTGGTGGCTTCTGCTTCTTATCCTATCCTTCAGAAAAGTGTCCTCAGAGCCTGTGGCCCTGCTGCTGATTTCTAATTTCCAGTAACAGTGAAGTGAGTGATTCAGCCAAGCACATCTCTTCCTGTTTCCAAATCCCAGATCCTAGGGAAATGGTGGAGAACAACTCCCAGCCTTAGGTCCAGCCCTTCCTTACTGACTTTCTCTAGTCCTTACACACAGCTGGTTCCTCAGGTGGGCTGAAAGGGCAAAGCCCTTCCTCTGTTTGTGAAGAAGTTAACTCCTTCCTTAACTGTACTTGTCTTTATTAAAAAGCTACGACTTTAACAGAGCCAAGCTGTTTAAATTGAAAGCAAAGAGGGATTAGCCTACAGTGAACAAACATTTCTGCACAGGATAACAGAAGATTCCATTTACTTGCCTAAATGTATCAAGAAACAGATGCAAATGTTTCTTGATTGGCACATGGCAAGGTGCCATGCCCAATAAAATAATTTTATAGTATCAAGGCTGACCAAGACAATAGCCTATTAATACACCTTATTAAAGTTACTTTCCTTTGGCATGATTTCTTTCCCCCTGGCTGCTGAGGACACAAGGTACTAAATCAGTGTTTGGCCTCACACAGAGGAGCCACAAGGTTACTCCATGTGACAGTGCTGTCCAAAAACAGGAGAGGCTCAAGCACTGTCAGCAGGCAGACATGGTTCACCCTTTCCTTTTTCCCCTAATTTCCTTTTTTTTCTAATCTGTAACAAAAAGGATTAAGGTGGCACTAGGATAGACCAGTATTACACGACGTTGTTCCTTCTAAAGATTAGCAGCCATGAAAACAGCCTTTACACAAGTATTTTTTTTTTTTGAGAGGTAGCAACAACATATATGAAGTATATTAGTGTTCTCTTTTCTCATCTTTAACATTATTTGACTAACAAAACAAATTTCTAAGTCTTTGTTTATTCCTGTTTGTTTCAGCTATTAGCCACAGGATACATAAACTCAGTTCTGGATTCAGTGACAGCCCATTTCATCTAGTAATGTATAACAGCTGCTCAGTGTAGACCATGCAGACTCTTCCCTCTCCTGAACCATCTGTGGGCTGCCTTAGGAACTTTGGTCAGGACCCATTTTTAGTCTCACTCTGCATGTACAATTCTGCACAACTGTATTTTCTTCCTGTTTTTGCCCCCTAGCCTTCCCAAGACTAAAAAAAATTATTTTGCATCATCCCGCCTTTGTGGTCATTAACACATTTAAATGTACTTTGGAGAAAGAGCAGTGGAAACCATACCTGTGTAGGATCAAGTTATTGCTGTGAAGAATTATTCACTGCCTAAGCACCACATAAGCTTTAAAATAAGGCTTTATTTGCATGGATTGATATCACCCACTGAACAACACTTACATAATAATTTTATTAACAAGCCATTTCTCTAAAATTTTTATTGTTCTTTATTTGTAGGACAAAAGAAAACTGCAAGAAGAAATTACACAGAAACGTCTTAAAGTAGAAGAGGAAAAAATGAAACACCAACATTTAAAGGTAAGTAAAGTGTTAGATTTATGTAACAAAAGATAGCCTCAAGCCATACAGCATGAATAAAGGTTGGGGATTTCAGAATGCAAATCTTCAAGCATTTAAGTCAAGCTTTTACTGTCAAATTTTCATAGCTTTGTGGAGTCTTGCCAGGACTCCATTTGACTTTAATAAGCATCACTCTTTGAAAAAATTACACGGGGGAGCTGATGTTACTTGATCACTTTCATGGCATAAAATGAGATCATAACCAGGAAAAACTCACAGATGAAAATTAAGCCTCACATTTCAGACTGGGTGTGTTCGCTCCCTAATCCCACAACAGCAACCTCACTTGGTACAGTGTGCAGCACAATCATGAAGTCAATTGCATTTTTTCCTAGGAAAAAAACAACCGATTTATTTGGCTGTAGGCTTCTGTCAGCTTAATTATTCTTTAGTAAAATAATGCTGTTTCCTTGTATATTAAAAAAAAAAAACAAACTATAAATGTTACAAATATTGTTCTCAAATATGGCCTGGTAAACTCAGGCTTACAAAGTCCAAAGGTATAAGAAGCCTAAAGCCCCACCTCTGTAGAGAACTGAAATTGCAGTGATTCCTACCCAACACCTCTATTCTTAAAATGTTTATAGCAGTTTGGCAGTATGTGTCATTTAGGGAGATGAGACAAAATCTGTGCTTCTAGAAATATACAAGACTTGGTATTTTACATACTCTCTTCATTATGTGAGCAGATAAACAGTCTCAAGAAAGATATATTGAATCTAACACCAGGAGCATGACATGTCTCCTGCAGCAAATGTGAGAAAAGCATATTTAAAACAGACTCCTCTTCAAAACAGACACCAGATCCTGAGTCTCCTCCACCCTTTCCTTTTGTGTCAAGCCAAAAAAAATGAAAAGCCATGATAAACTAGCTCACTGGGCCAGGCAAGCCAACACACAGCCATGCCTTGCCCAAATTTTATTGGAAGGTAGTTACTCCAAGGACAGGCTGGACCATTTGTGTAACATCTTGTCTGAAAGGGAGGGGAATATCTTTTCCAAGGCCTGTAACCTCTGAGCAGCAAACATGTGACTCCTCCATCATGGTACATGTCTACATTGAGTACTGAAAGTCACATTTCAAGTTTCCATGTCTATAAATCCAGATGACTCTTTTGCCCTCCTTTATAGAGGGATAAACTGATCTCTTATAGATGACCAGCTAATCCTCACTACTGCTGTGCGCAAACAGAGCCCTAGGGCAGTTTCCTTACAGACCTAGTGCATGTTCACAGCTAAAATAATCAGTTTTATGGAGTTTTTAGAGAGGCTAAAACATTCCTGGAAAAATACTACTGAAATAGTTTTACTTTGTAAGAGAATGGAGGATGTGAGTTCACTGCCTATTGCATGAGAAATCACACAGATATCACACAGAAAAGCTTTTAAATTAAATCAGTCCTATTGCATAAACGAGGCAAAGCAAGGATCTGTTGAGGAAATTATTCACTTGGAAAAGAAGAATCAAACATACATTTAAATATGTACTTACATACACACATATGCTGTACAAATACATACACATCATTAGTTATTTGGAGCACACAAAATGTAGACTAATTTTTCCAGCTCAGGAATAAGACAGGCACCTAATATCAAACACAGCATTAGTACATGCACCTCTTTTGCTCTGTCCCTAAATGAACAGTCTTGCTTCAGCCTAATTCAGGTAATTCAACAGTCAAACAACAAAAGGATCCAGTGCATAAATTGTTTAAAATATATTTAGACTACTAAAACATTTAAACACTGCAGTAAACTTTGAGGGATCATTTCCCTAGCAATTCAGGCTGATTCCACTCATTTATTTACCAGCTGTGTGCATGGTGAAATCCAGATATCCATGTTCTATTAACATAACTCACACCTGTCCCCTAGGAAGCGATTGCAGGTTAGTAAATCTCACTGGCATGGAGATGTTCTTGTTAGATGGATATCACTATCCTGTTCCTCATTTTGTCCTTCCTATTTATAACCCTTAGCAACAGGTTTATTAAAAGGTTGTTAGTTTGGTTTGGGGGGGTTTTTTGATTGGATCTTTTCTTTGGTATGTTTTTTGTTTGTTGCATTAAAAAATGAAATTTTAACTTCCTTTTTGCAAATAGGAATCCCTGCTATGGTTTCCCAATGATGTTGTTTGCTGTCCCCAAACTTCTTACTAGAATGACCCAAATGAGGCATCATGACAGATCTTAGTTATCTGGTAGAAGTGGAGAAGGAATATTTATTCCCTACATGTGCACTACTCTCAGATGAAGTGGAGGGCATGCAAGCAAATACACCTGTGTGGTCAGGGCTTCACAGAACTGCAAGGGGTATTGGGGGCTGCTAGTGTGGGTACAGGGGAAATTTTATCCAGTGTTTCTAGATGCACTAACAGCTAATCCTTCCTTCTACCTGGAATCCTTCTCACTGAAGCAACAAGGGAAAGGACCAGAAAGAATTATTTGAAAAGTGCAGTCAGCACTGATTTGCATGTACTTTCTAAGAGCTTTTACAGTTTAGCTTATTAATTTTCAGGCTTTTGACATGCCTGAACTCCATTAGTGCTACCTTGTAGGTGCTCATCACACACCTCTTCCTTCCAGTGGTTAACAGTGCTGAATCACTTTTTTTTTTTTGGTGAAAAAATGTGAAAATTACTTATGCCTTCCCCAAAATGTTGAAAGGTAAACTGCCATACCCCTGGGAGAGCAAAACCCACAAACTCAAAACATGTGCTTTCCAGTGAAGGATCAATCTTTCAGTGCTAGTCCAGCCTTGTAAAGGATGGTAGTGGAGTTAATACCTGGAGCACACACTGTAAATCATTCACAGAATCTGCAGAATATTGTCATGGTACTTTTCATGTGACCATGAACCACAAAACAAAGAGATAACTTTCCAGCACTCTGGCCCCTCCCAGAGTTTTATCACATGCCAGTGTACAAGTATCCCTTTCCATTAACACACAGAGCCTAACACAAAATGAGGGTGTTTTCATGTCAGTGCTATAACACATGCACAACCTGATTCTGAGCTAGAGACACTTTATCATGGAAGTAAATGTTAGACAGCAGAAAAAAACCTGTCAGGCCCGAAGCAGCTGCTCCTTCATTGGCTTGTATCACTGCCTGGAAGGACCAGACCTGAAACCATCTTTGATTCAAAGGTTGTTTCCAAACTACACAATGTGCCATTCTTTCAAATATGGCTAATTAAATGAAAAAGATTACATGGCATTTAGTTGGGAGTAGCAGCAAACTGCTCTAGAAATATGCAAAAATAACACTATTGTGTTATGCTTGTATTTAGGGAGTTTGTTTTCTTGGGCCTAACCCAAGAATATACATAGAGAAGCTTTTTTGATTTCAATAGATGTATCAGTTTCTGAGGTCTGCAGTGCCAGCCCCACTCTAAATCTTACTAGGAATTATAAATGTATTTTTTGAGAAACAAGTGCTAGACTAACACTGTTCCAGCCAAGATGAAAACCTCGCTTTTCTAGAATCCCTAATTATCATTAAAATCTAAGCATCTTGATAGAAAGGGAATTAATAACTATGTGCCTTCCAGCTTGAGAACACAGTATTTTGTGGTCAATAAGAGTTGCCAACACCAGGCTACCTGCATCTACCAGATCATGTAAAAATGTCCTACCAAAATCTGCATTTATTTCATTAGAGCCTAAATCATAACTATCAGGAAGTGCTGCCAAATTGATTCTACAGACAGAGCCAAGGCTCAGGATGTCAATTTTGAGCAAACTGTGTTTACCAAGGTTTCCTAGGATCCAGTGTTGAGAGACAGAATACTGTCCTGCAGGCTAAGGCAACTGTAAACATTACTCTTGCATTCCACAAGTAAAAAAATTAAAAGCATCATGGAGTGCACAGACTTCTCAGCAAGCCTTTTTTAGACACACTTTCTATGACATTATACATCAAGTGGAAAATTGCTTTTAACTGCAATAAGTTCCTACATACATATTCCTCTGCCAGTTGGGCCTCAGTAATAACCTCATGGAAAGTACACAATAAATAGAAAACCGTAGGAAGCAACAGTTTGAGTGACTCAACACAGGATGCAGGCAGGGATTCCAACAGCCCCTGCAAGCAGCACTGAGGTTACCCCAGCCTTCTCACCAGTGCTGGGCACACTCTGCCTCAAGCAGCATTAGTCAAAATTCAACGTAATCTGCATCCACATCCTGCAATTAACAAAACTGTATGGGGGGAAAAAACCCAAAAACTTAACATGGAAATTAGACAGCTCAAGGTATCTGAATTATAACTGGGACATTCACAGTTAATTAAAGACTTTATATGTGTGCTCCTTTTTTGGCTGTTGAAAGAGTATTTCTAAAGAGTCCCAACTCCTTCCCCAAGGCAGCAACTGCATTTATGCCCCTGAGTTAGACTGAAAGGAGTAAAAAGAGTGCAAGAAAATTGGCGTGATTTACAAGTTTTAGCCTGCAAATATGAATTTATCTCCAAGAATATTTTTTTATACTAGGAGTATTTTTGAGAGCGCTGATGACTTTCAGGTACCACCTTTCCTACTGTAAAGCAGCTGTAGGAAGCAATCAGTGCATACGACTGCATTTTTCAGAATTTGAAAACACAGCTGAGAGAGATACACTTCTGTGCACATGCAATACACCCACTTGTACACCCACCACTGCACAGAAAGAACTCCACAGGCACTTACCAGGTCAAGACCTAAATACCTTCGCTCTGGATTACCCCTGCAGCAGCAGCTCTAAATACACAGCAGGTCTGCTGAAACACTAACCAGGCACCAGCTGCCCATGCTCCACCTTTCCACTGCCCCTCTTACCCCATACATCTTCCCCAGCTGAAATGTGAGTGCACTATCGTAACTACACACTTTTAAGTTCCAGGGGTAGCATTGCATCACTGACTCCCTAGAGAGCTCTAACTCCTATACAATCTCATTTACAGAAACTTCTCATCTTTTACACCTTCTTCCAGAAGCTATGCAATACCAGGACCCCAGAAACTAGGGCTATTGAAATAAAACTGTTGTGCTTCTGACTGGAGCCTTTCACATGAGTCTGTTATATGTATGACTGTACAGCTGGTTTGCTTTGTTGAAGACTCACAAACCCCTGGATCCACTTACACATATTAATCTGTTAGGGAGAGCAGCTGACATACTCTACATTTCTGTTGGATGAACTAATAAAGTAGGGCATTGTTCCTGAAGACTTTGCTTTTAAGTCAACACAAAAAACACAAAAGTTGTTCAGTATTTCTCTTCCAGTGGCACCCACTGTGGTCAGGTTGCCTTATGCTGGATAGATCACAATGCTGTGGATCACATCTGTGGCATCAAGATAAATACAGTAAGTGGTTAAATACTCTAACTTTTAGCATTCACTCACTTGTCTACTTTTCCCCTATCAGAAAAAGGCCTTGCGAGAAAAATGGCTCTTGGATGGCTTTAGTTCTATGACTCCAAAAGAAGAGGAAGAAATGCAAAAGCAGAATCAGGAAGACCAAAAACGGACTCATGAGCTGGAACAAGACATTTTCAGGTAGAAAAGTACCCCTGCCCTTGTGTGTGGGTTAAAATGGTCCCATCTTAAAAGTCCTACCTTATTTTGTAAAAGATGAAAATGTCAGCAAGTGCTAAATACATGCAGAGTAAAACAATCATTGTCACGTTTTCTAGTCAGTCAGAATCCGAGAACACAAAATGCAATTTTCCATACTGTAAATCATAGCAAATTGCACAATACTGTATTGTGGTGTATTTGTTTTTCTAGGTTCCCTAGCTCCATTAGTAACACTTCAGTTTTCTATGTGTTTTGTACTCAGTTCAATCCCAGAAACCTGCTATAGCAAAGGTCTTTTTTACCTTTCAGTAGAGATGTTTCTACAAACCTCATTGCCTAGTGCTTCCCCATCACACAGGGCTAACATTTAACTGCAGAGACAGTCCCCTGAAAGACTCCTATTTTCTCTGGACATGGTTCTAGGTGCTTTTCAGCTCCAGCCAGCCTTTCTCAAATACCACAGAGCTGTGCACGCAGTCAGCTCCTTCCATGGGTCCAGGCATTCTGACTGGTACTACCCCTTAGCATGCACAGAAGAGATGAAATATTACAGTTTCTTTAGATTCTGGGAAGTTTCATCATCCTTTTTCAATGCTTTTGCCTCTATTTCAATTCAATAGCATTTTCCTCTCCACTTTTCTTCCACTGTCCTCCTACACACACTCTTTTGGCAAAGCTGTCACCAAGATTACCTTCTCTGGTGATCTCCCATCCTCTTCCCTCCTTACTCCATTTCTGACACAGGTAATAATTCTCTTGGCTGACAGGTAGCAGCCTAGTGCTAGTTTGTCCTATAATTATGCTGACTTCTTGCTCAAAAGCACTTTTCTCGACAGAACATCTTTTTACACACCTCTGTAGGATTCATTGTTGCAGTGGTAGGAGGCAGACAGCATGCCCTGAAAACATCCCAGGGGACTGTCATTTTGATGGCATGCAAGAGGGGTTCATATGACAGTGTGAGTGCCAGAAAAGAACAGTATCTAGGGCTACAACATCTAAGGAGCAACAAGGAAATGGTGTTGAGCAAGCATTTCCCCATCAGATCACTGGAAGTAGTGAGAGGGAAAATTAGATTCAAAGCCCTGTTGACCATGAGCAAAGCCTGAGCTAAGAATTTAGGCAGGTTTATTCACAAATCTTTTGCTAGAAATTAAATTTCCTATCACTCCCTAATAGCTATATAGTAAGGGCATCTAGAAAAACATACCTAGCCTTCCAAATAACATTACATCTTGTTTATACACACCCAGGCCAGTTTCAAACCAGCCAGCAGTGTGATATAGAAACCTAGGAATAAAGTCCACTAATAAATATAAAATATGCATCACACAGTTCTTGCACAGTGCTTTTGCTACACCACAGATATCAGCAAAGCTAACACAAGCCTGTCTGACCTTTGACCCGCCCTTGCTAAACTGATCATGTAGACACGTCATACAGGAGAAATAACAAACTGAGAAGCTCAGTAGAATTTTCTTCTCAGCAACTGACTATTAAAACTCCCTTGATTCAGAGATATTCAGTTCACTCTGTTGATTATTCTGTGTGTGTTTCATCTTCAGTTAAAAAAATTATGAGAAGACCATTGCCATTGTTGGCAGGTTATTTACAGCAGTGCCATGGGCCTTGCCATCACCTTCCTAAATGGGACTTCCGTTTTGAAACATTTTTTACTTGGGTGTTAAATTAAGCTGCTTTATGTCTGCTAACGAGTTCAGATTTGAACATTTTTTAATAAAAAGGAGAAGTTCCATTTTTTTGTATCAATGACAAAACAGTGAACAGCAAGCAGGCTAAGCCACCTTGGAGACAAATGGCTGAGTGCTTTGATTACAGGACAAAAAATTGCATTTACATTAATTGTCCTATTTACCCTCTTTACATGTTAGAAATTTCAGTGAACCAAGAGAGCACATCCTGGGTCAGGGTACAAGCTGAATGAAGAATTAAGAGTCCTGCTTTCTCAATCTTCAGCTAATAACACTCATTCTCGATGGAATTAGTTGCTAAACAACATATTTAAAAATGCAAAACAACTAAGGTCTATTCAATTGCTTATAATGCATGAAAGCAGACTCAGGCTGTATTACAGAGCTGCTAATGCATTTGACTCACCTCAAAGCATGTGAGGACTTGCTAAACTGCCTTTTCCCCTCAGTCTGGAATTCTTCAGGGTGGTATCTTACTATCTGGCTTTTCATTCTCAAGCCACGTAGTTTTTTTCCTGGGGTGGTAGTGATGCCAACTCTAGCAGACCAGCTGGTGGCCATCAGCATCCAGGCAATCTCCATAGATTTTCTTAATTCAGCTGCTACTTTAGCAGAGAAACCTTTCATTAAGTGTCTTGACTTCTAAGGTTTCTTCTCTCATCCACACCTCTGTACCCTTATTTTCCCTCTCAATCAGTGCTACTTGAAAAGAGGACAAATATTGAAAGGATTGATTTAATACACCTATGCCATACTTCCATTCCTCTCAAAAAAAAAAATGCAGTACTGTACAAAAGGCAGTTTCTTGCCTTTATACATAATTGCTATAATATTTCCTAGACCCTTTCAAGACAAACTGTGATATAATTTCTTAAAAATTTCACTGATTTAAGTGTTTCTAAACATTTAAACACACCAGAAAGATCCTGGCCTAACTTTTCAACTGCATAATGTTATAAGGCTTCAGTTTCTCTGAACTATACAAATTGCATCTCTTAGAAGTCTTCTTTCCACAAATTTCACTATGCACACTCCCAACACGCTCTGAAATTGAACCATAAAATCTGTTTCTGCAAGTATAAGTGCAAAAGAGTCTAGATGCAACTTCCATTACATAGGTATGAGAATTTCTCTCTAAACCCACAGAGCATTGAAACAGGTCTCTTAATTACCTTATAAAGTGGGTGTTGGTATGGTTTTAGGAGCATATATAAACTTTAATTTGTTTCTTGATCACCCGGGTAAATACACGGTGTTTATAATCTTTGATTTATTTGGGGTTTTGTTTTCTCTTTTTCCCCACCTTTCTTTTTTCAAGTATCTCCAAGATTTTTTCTCCTCTTCTTGTACCTGTGTATCTATTAATGTTTAGAGCCAAGACTGAAATAAATCCACAGTATAACGTAATGATATTTTAGCTTATTATGCTTCTGAGCTTTTTATGATTTTCAAATTATGATAATATCAAGTCTCATCTAAAAATAAAACATCTCAATATATTAAACAAAGACTGTTTCATGAGAAGTGCAGAAAAATGGCACATGGTCATTACTTTCTTTTATAGCTGTCCAAAAATATTCATCCCCAAATTTTTAAATTTTAGCACTGTAATCAGTACCTTTAATAAGGGTTCTAAGGCCATCTTGCAGAGCTCAGGTAAAGTGTGAGCAGCTTTTATATTTTTTTTAGCTTTTACTTTCATCCTGAAGGTTTTGGTTTTTTCATGCATTCATTCTGAGGTCTGTGATACCTTTGTATATCAATAAAGAGGACGTGGTCACCCACAGATAAAAGTCCATGTAGCACCTTGTTAGTGTAGCTCTACACATCGGAGTTTAAATAGGGCAAGAGCCATAATGGTAATTCAGATTCCTCAGCCACACAGGAGGAAATCAATAATGCTTATCATCGACCTGCATTCAGCTTTTCTAGTCTGATTACTTTAAAGGGATGGCAAGCTTTAATCATTCCTGGTGGCTTTGTGTAATATTGTGAATCCTAGCACACAGTAAAGAATTTAAAATACTAAAAGTACAACACTTCTTTCCCTTGGAGTTACAGGCCAACCCTTCTATAACCCTGTCTGTAACTTTGTCTCAGATCATCTAGCTGTAACTATTCTGACTGCTCTCAGCAAAACCTGCTATCAGTTACTGCCTTAGGTCTAGAGTCATTGATTTACAGCATGGATTAAAAAAAAATAATAAAAGTAGAAGGCATATTTCACTCAAATATGAAAGCCTTTGAAATTCCCTTTTTTTCCTGAAATTATTTTTAAAAGAACCAGGAGACTAAAGTTATACAGTATTAACCTACAACATAAGACATTCAGTTTATTTCAGAGATAAGTCTGGAGTGGGATTCTAGATCTTCATGGAAAACTGACTTCCCAACTATTTAAATAATAATTTCATCTAAAACCCAACAAACACATACTTATGCAGAAAAGAGCAATCTTGACTAGAAAGAGTAAAACATAGGAAAGAGGAAGCCTGCTTAAGTCACTGCCTTATTTGAACAGAGAAAAATTTGATCAAGATCTTTACTTTAGTGGTGTGCTTTATTCCCAGACAATCAGGAATAGCTTTCTCCCTCTCTGACACAGAGATTCAGGTTTTCATCGTGGACCTTTCTGTCAAGAAGTGTTTGCCATACATTAAGAAAATAAAAACTGTGAGCAGGAAAAAAGCTACTTTAATAATTGTACTCAGTTTTAATGTGCAAGAAAACTTACAACATAGAATTAACACATAAGAAGGACAGGTAAGGGACCGGTAAATACAAACCTACAGCAAGTGTCAATAGCCCAAAAGAAATTTTGACTCCTTAGTCTCAATACTCCTTTCACATAACAATAAAAGTTTTTAAAAGAGAACTGTTAACCCATCAGCCAAGTCCTAACTGGCAAAATAGTTTACATCTGGAAATCTTACTTTGTTGGTGGGTTTGGGTTTTTTTCTTTTTAAATGAAAATACTATTACAGACTTATTTTCCACTGTGTGTGAAATTCCAAGTTGATCTCATATAAGAGCAAAGTTTATCAAGGTAAGTAGAATCAGTTCTACTAATGTCCATATTCCCAATGCATCAACCCTACAATGTTGTTCTCTGCCTGGTATTAAATCAAATGCAACCATGATTGCAGACTGGAGAAGGAAATTGAGGCTCTGGAAAGACAAGAAATGGAAGTCTCTGCTAAGGAAGAAGCAATTTTAAAGAAACTGAAGTCTGTTGAAAAAACAACAGAAGACATAATAAAGGTTAGTGCTATATTATTCCAGAAATATAATTTATTACTCAGTCATCATCATCATATCCAGGGAAAGGGGAACTAGCTGGATCCCATGAGTGGTCATGAGCTTTTTTTGTAATGACAGCAGTTCAAACATGAGAGGGATCAAAATGTCACATTTTTTAAGTGTCCCATATGCCTCCATTTGCTTATTTATGAGGGTGGGGGAGCAATTCCTATCTTCACTCATCTATAGCCTGTCTCTAAAACCAGCACTGCCACTGACACCCAGCAACTTTGCATGTCAGCCAGAGACAGACACACCAGGTACAGAGGCTGGTCTGTTCATGCTCCTTCAGGTGATGTGCCCAGCTAAACTGCATCATGCTCTCCACCAAGCCCCTGACAGAGATTATGATGTATTTTAATGTTATCAGCAATTAGTCCTTGCCAAAAGATACTTTTAATATTTTTAAATCATCTTAAACTGTCTCAAAAATACAGTGATGAAGCTAAACTTCAGTTCTCCAGCTGTTCTTACATACACACACACATTCTCTGAAGAGCTACAGGGAGATAAATAAAACTGGAAAGCCAAAGTAGAACCTTTTAAAAAATCTTTGAGGCCAACCAGGTGGCATCACAGTGGGAGGCCAGGTCACTGTTTAACACTTCATAATATTTTTGTCCTTCCCTGTGTGACTTGGAATCACATTGGCAAAAGACTATAGAAATTTCACTTCCTCACTTGCCTTGCTCCAACTGAGCACATTTCACTTTTAGCCCCTTCTCCGTATGAAGCTGTGCACACAAAAGGTTAAAACTATCAGGGAAACCAAAGCACTGTCTAGTTAAAATCTTAAAAGTAACTATCACATTTATTGTTAATGGTTCTCTTTCCCACCTAGTCTGTGAAGACTGAAAAAGCTGGATTTGAAAAAGGTACGTTTAGTCAAAAGAATATTTTTAAAAGGTTCTTGTAGAAGTAAGTTAAAACATACTAATGCTTTGTGGATCTGTGGATCTTCTTTACTCAGAGGCAGCAGACTACATATATGCCAGCATCCCTGACCTTCCCAAGTATTTCAGACCTTCTGCACTAAGAAGTACAGCACATGCTGATATGGACGATGAAGAAAAGAGAAAAGGTACTGCTTATTAGTAACTGCAGAAGGTGTCAATATGTACAAAAGCTTCCTATATATTGAATCTAATACACTTTAAGCAAAGAATAGACATTACAGATAGGAGACATTTGTTCTCATTTAAGCTGTGTTACCAATTAGGTCATCAAAACTGAGAGGTGAGACAGTGGTGTATAGTACGTGCCACTGAGAATAACTCTCTTCACCACTGATACTTCTTTCCAGCACTTCATTCCTCTGCCTGTCAGACTCCATATCATTCATTTCACATTTTCTGTCTGCACTTACACCTGTTGGGTAACCAGCAGTAGTCTGCTTATTTCCCAACTCCTACAAAGCCTCCTAGCCCTTCAGAGTGCCCAAGACTCTCTGGCATCACAGCACATTGAGCTCTTCCAGCTCTTATTGCCCAGCATAACACCAGGGGTCAAAGTTAAATCTGGATTTCTCAGTCTATCATGTAATGGAATCTGTCTGCTGATTTTTCCTCACAGAATGAAAATGTTTTTTTCCACAGGATACAAGGGGACATTCGAAATGAGAATCTAATATATTGGTTGTGCACATGATAATTTCACATATTTAATAACTCATTCTGATAGTTGTTCTCTATCCCTGTCAGAACCCCTATATTTCTTGCAGCTACTACATTACCAGTTTCAGCACTTGTTTCTTTCAACAGCATTGTTTGCCATGGAAATTAAGGTTGAAAAAGACATGAAGACAGGTGAAAACACAGTGTTATCAACAATACCTCTTCCCTCCAAGGAGTTTAAAGAGACAGGAATTAAAGTCTATGATGATGGCAGGAAGTCAGTCTATGCAGTGTCCTCAAATGGGAGCACAAAACAAAATGGGATGGATGAACTTGCTCCTGTTGAAGTGGAAGACCTGCTAAGGCAGGCAACTGAAAAAAATTCTCAGTCTCCCACGGAATACCATGAACCTGTCTTTGCAAACAAATTCTGCAGGCCTGTTACTCCTCAGAAAGACAAATTAGTCCCTGGACCAAAACTGGAAGGCACTGACAAAAGAGAGATGAATGGATTTAGCAATCATCAGACAGGGCTCTCCTCCAAAACAGAGCCCTTTATGCAGCAAAATAAAGAGAATGGCCTTGATCTCCCAAAGGTTATACAACCAAAGTCTCCCTCTCCAGTAATTTCTCATACAGAGAAGAAAGTGTACACTAATCCTGAGAACAGGATTCATAATGAAGAAAGAAATGCTGCACATGAGGAATTAAAACCTTACCAGAATTCCATGGAAAGACACAGTGAGACAAGATTTTTAAATCCCTGTCATCCTAATGAAGCAACCCCTGCACCACAAGATGAGGAAGATGTTCGGTACAACGTAGTGCAGGCTGTCCCTTGTTATGTGGATGAATCTGAACCTGTCACCATGGTGTTCATGGGTTATCAGCGCATTGATGATGATGACGCAGAAGCAAACCAGAAGCTGTCCCAGTACGATGGGGTTATCCGTGCAGAACTAGTTATTATTGATGATGATGATGAAGATGACAGTAAATCTGAGAAACCAGCGTATCATCCCATAGGCCATTACAGTCAAGTTTATCAGCCACCAAAAAAGAAAACCACAGAAGCCCAACAGACAAGCCCTGTGAGCAGTCTGGGTGAAAGCTTGAACAAGGTACCCCACAAAAATTCCATCTCCCTGCAAGAACAAGAGGAACGCTTAAGCTCACCAACACAACATGCTCATCTTCACAGCCAGATGTCTGGAGATGGTACAGAAGATCCCTCACTAACAGGTAACAGAAAAGGAAAATCATGTCACTGCTGTTTGCTTATGTAGAAAATTGATATTGCTCTTACCTGCTGGCAATTGTCACTTCTTATGTTATTTGGATTGTTTCAGACTAATATGCTATTAATAATTTTTTACTCTTGTTTGTTAACAAATAATCTACATTTTGGACCCGTTTAATTATTTTGTCTTTAGCAATGCACTAGTTACCATATCAAAATTTGGAAAATAAATTATCACAGAAATGCCATTCCTGTAACCTTCAAAGATTAAAAGTGGCTCTCTTTCAAGTTCCATTAATGCTACCAAAATTAGCAAAATTAGTTTTCATTTCTTGCAGGTAACTAAGAGCATTGCTACTTAACAATTCCTCCTCCCTCACTGGCATATTTTTCTGCCTGTCTGCATTCCAACAACTTTCTACATCATCCAAGTTACTCCTTAAATAAGAAAGACTGCTTAATAATCAGCTTTACTTTGTATTTTTGAGGAATCAATATTGCCAATATTGTCTTAATAGGGTTTATGCAAGTTTTAACACTGTTTCATTAACCCGAGTTTGACATTTTTATAGCTTCTGAAAGATAATGAAACAGTTTTCATCACTACACACTATTAGTCCAGTAGTCCACAGAGTTATTTTTGAATACTTTTTATATTCTATTAATACATACAGTATCTATTTCTTAATATAAAATTTTATAATAAAAGTTTGAAAGCAATAGCAAAATCTTACAGAAACATAGAAAACTTTTCTTTATTATTATGTTGCACTTTAATGCATACAATTAAACTTCCTTTAAGTATACTTACACAGTAGTAGATTTCAGTCAGCAGTCATATTCCACTTCAGGGAAAGAACACTCTGGTTGAATTACAGGAAGATTGGGGGCCTGATGTCACACTGTCTCACTCCAGACAATTTGCAGCAAAAAATCTAAGTTTAGACTCTGCCTAAAGCTGTATTGACAGCCCAGGAATTCTTTACACTACATGTAAAGCCAGGAGAGAGGATGGTCTTTGGATCATGTAAGAACTTTCAAGTATTTTTGCATCAGTAGGTGGTAATTGGAAAGAACTGTTCAGCAAGAAGGGCTCTCAGCTTTTAAGAGTATGAACATCATGGAGTCATGCACACAAGAGCCAGAAATATTCCAGCAGTGCTGCCCATCCTTTCTGATCAATAAAGCCACTACACTTCCCAATACTTGAGAGGACCTTTGCTTTCCTCAAGCACCCATCCTGCCATCTGTGTTCTTCCCTCTGTTCTCCAGCTCCAAGGGCTGCTACCAGCAGCTCTTGTGTAAGCAACTGGAAGCAGAAGTAGTTAGTACAGGCAAGATAAACCACCCCAGAAGCTGCCCCAGCCCATTATGTTTGGGGGATTAATTCCCCTATCACATAAGTATAGAATAGTGGAGAAGGGACACTCACCCAGCCATCAGCAAGTTTCTACTGAAACAGGTCATTCATTCTGCAGCCTGCTGAGGGCATGCTCCTGAATGTATGCTGGAAAAGAGCTGTCCCAGTAGTAACTACAAGATGGCAATACCATTCAGGTGGGCAATAAACAGGCCATTAGATGTTAGCTGAGCACCTCTATCAGTACCAACCCTTGCTTATTTTTGTCTCTCAAGAGAAGCTTCTGAAATTACTACATTTTTTTCTCTTTTATTCAGACACTTCCCAAACAATCTGGGTTCTCTCTCATTTGTGGTTAGTGGAACACAAATACTGACCTTCAGGAAAGGGGACTAAGCACAAATCTAAAAGTATTTGAAAATCTGTCCTGTAAATCTGTATGTGGTTTCAGCCATTTACTTATAACTATTCCATCAATAAGATAATGGCCAGTTGGGAAACATGGATCCCAGTTTGGAAACTGCCTCAAAATAATCCCACTTAGCGCTGCCTCCAAGTGAGTATCTTCATGCCTCGTAGAATTTGGAACTAAGCCATATTCTTCTTTAGCTCTCCACTTATTTATTGCCACTCCCTGGGACATTTTTGATCAGTTGAAAAAGCCAGGAAGTGACTCAATCTTTCCCAAGCAACCCTATAATCCTATGGAGACTTCTAAAAGGAAAACAAAACCAGGAAAGCCTCTCAATCTAGAACAATGTATTACACAGAGCTGTTTCTTAGAGAAATATATTGTTTTCAAAGCAGCGTTGATGCCCACCCTAGCAGGTTCACCCTAAAAGCCACTAGAGAAAAGAGTGCAGTCAATTACTTTTGGTAGCTCATCATTTGTTACTAAAACAACAAGCAGTTAAAGAGAAAAACTAATCCTCTCAGAAACTAAGGCTTTAGGAAGCACTTGCAGTATTTAAACATTAAGCACTGAAGACTCTGAACGACAATGGAAGGCAAAGAAGCACAGGACAGGCCAGCATGATGGCCTCTCATGTAACAATTTTTCTTTAGGAAAGAAATGAACCTTCAGAACAAGTTACTGAATTAGTTTGCAGTGGCCAAGGACAGGGAAGCAGAGGCACTGTTCCATGTACCAATCTATATAGAGACACATGAGATTAAATTAGAAGCTTTTCATGCCCAAAATCTTACAAAGATGTAGGACATACCTCTTTCCATATAGAAGCAATTTTCCTTCCCCCACAGGCTCCTTTCCCCACCAATATCTCAAAGTACATGCCCTGGGAAAAGCCATACAGAGAAAAGGATGACAATGCTATAATGGGTACACCCCTATTTGCATTATTAGAGCTTATTTTCTTCTTTAAATTTCAGGCAAATTAATTCAAGTGCAAATGTTTTGAAGATGCAATACTCATTAGGGAAATGAAAAGTCCTTGGGAGGGAACAAAGGCTAGACATAGTGAAATGAATAGGAAAATGCAAAACGAAAGCTGAATAAGCAGCAAAACCTACTGACAGTGTGGAACAGGCTCTCGTGGGATATGAAGGTCCAAGGCTTTTGGCAGCTAGCTAGCCTACACGAGCTATTTTTTTCCTACCACTGGAAGCTTTGCAACCTTCAAAAAACACAATGGAGACAGCTCCATTCATGTTGAAGAACATAAAATACAAATATAATTTTTAATGAAAAATCATCTGTTTTCTGTAATGTATAGAGCAAGACAAAAACAAACTATGAACTATAACTTAGGCATCAAACTGACTGTTCTCAAACCATGACCAGGGCTCGAATCTTTCAGAATTCCTCAGCCTTTAAAAAGTACACAGTGTCTTTGTAAGAGCTAAGGTTAACATCAGTGGCTGTATGATATAAAGTTACACTCAGATGCTTCTATGATTTGCATTAACTTCAGCATTCAAAACATAACTTGATTTGGACACTTGCTGACACGTGTAAATCAAGTAAACAGCTGCTTTGACCCCTTGTGTCTCAGCAGAGAGACACATGCAGGGTGCAGGAATGAGACATGCTATTTTTGGTGACTCTTCAAACTAACAGGTCAGAGTAACGGAGATTATTCCCATTGCATTCTCAGATCAACAGTGTGCTGGGGAGAGGCTTTTACATATCAAACAACAGCATTATATTGCTGTTCTAAAAATAACCTTAACATGAAATCATTGGCCTTGTACTGTCCTTTTCCAACTTATCCACGTTATACCCAGTTACAGACAATAGCTGTACTGGTGTTTATACAGGTGCTGTTACTGCATCAGATGAAATCAGAAACATGACTAACTCCCACTCTGACTCACAGCACCCAGAAGAGAGAAAAGTTTTCTCTGAGCACCACAGAACAAGGTTTCCAAACAGTTACAGCTCCCATTGAGGAGTTTAGTTTAAACAAAGAGTTCATTTAATTATTCATGCATCCTTTTAATCTGTCAGCATCCAGTCAAGGGCAAAACCAACTCTGTCAGTGAAGGTAATAGAGTCAAAACAGAATAAAGCTGTGCTAATTTTTAAATAGCAATTATGGAGTAATTTCTTAATATACTCACTTTATTGCAAAATTACCAGAACTAACACCTTCTACTGATTTCTTTCTGTAATACTAAAACAATGCTTATTCTGCTGGATTAACCACTGGAGGTATGTGTATTCTTCATTTTTCTAAATAAGAAGATTTTGCTTCAGAAATAGAAAGAAAAACTTAAAATGCAATGGCTTTGTTTGTTTATTTTTGCAGCTCTGAGGATGAGAATGGCAAAGCTGGGGAAAAAGGTGCTTTAACAGCTGTAATGACATGGAAGTAAAATTTATCACTCAAAGCAGATAAAGCTAAGAAGACGTTCTTCCACATACTTTTTCTGGATCATAATACTTGTTTTGCTACTCTGTTTTGTGGGCTATTTTGCCCTCTACATAATGCAATGGACTTTTACAGTAAGACTTTCAGATTTGACCAACTGCCACATACACACAAATCACATCCTGGATTTTGTTAAAAGTAGTGGGAAGTTACCTAAGGTCATAAATGCAGTGTATATACAAATATGAAGACATGTGCATACCTGTTCTCACAATCAGAAATATGCTGTTGCTATATACACAGAGCAGATAAACACCTATCTCCATGGAACTTCATGCAACATTGTTTCACATTAAAGTGTGCCAATCTGATTTTGACTGAAAGTGCTGTTACAGCATTCTTTCTGTAAAAGCATTGGTTAATAAAAAGCAAAATACGAGAGAGGAGCAAGAGGAAATGTAAATACAAAAAGTCCTTTCCAATTATACTACCTTGGATGAAATGCAAAGCATTCCTTTTTAAGTGATAGCAGATCAAACCAAATATAATTAAGCCAGCATATTTAAATATTTTTGCCACCTTCTAGAGCTCCACACTCCATTCACCCTTCTGTGTTACATATGACAGTGTAGCCACCGTTCTCTCCACCATCCCACAAACACGCTGCCCACCCACAACCTCACAGATCAATCCTGTGCATAATAACAGGAACAGCCTGACCTCCTGAGCATGGTTTCACCTCCCAGCTTGCTGAGAAAGCCCTGTTTTTCCAAGAAACTGCTTGCCAGACAGGCAGTGCCAGTCCATAAAAAAAAAAAAAAAAAGAAAAACAACCAGAACAAATAAAAAAAAATCCCCAACACAAGAAAAACACCCCAACAACCATACTGTTTATGTTTCACTTGGCTGGGAAGCTAAAATGAGCAAGCCTCCTATCAGAAATACTGAGTTGCCAGTAGCTTTTCCTGCAGCTGAAAACAAAGACCTGTTACATGTGCAGCCACTGCTGGGCACAGTTCTTCAGAAAGTTTCAAGGCTCCCACCAAAAAACAGGTTAATTCTTAACCTTAAACAGGTAGGGGCCCTAAAAGGGGGTTCAACCACACCTAAAAAAAAAAAAAATCACATCCAAGTCAGATTTTCCAGCACCTAGTTCTTGGGGAGAAAAAGTGCCTCATAGCACACTATACAGTTGTACTCAAATCAGTACAACAGCTTTAATTCACTGGGTTTTAGCTTCTTTTTAACAGCAAACAGATAAAGTTTAGGTTGCCTTATTCTGGTATAGCCAGCTCAAATTATGCACCAGCACAAAAGAAAAAAAGCCATTATAATTTTTTGCTGGTCTTCTTTTGAAAGCAGGAAACTGAAGTTACTACCTCATACTGAGGCACGATGGTAGTAATTGACTGATTTGTAGCCTCTAAACACTTGGTGGCTCCCAGTCTGATGTGGGTAATAATCTCAAATTTTAAGACTTGTCATAAATGGTTACCTGGAGAGTGGAATAGTAAATAAGAATGAATAAATTTTATTATAGTACACTTCTGTATATCTATTTTCTTGTTTGTTGTTGTTTTATAGTGTTTTTTTTCCTTAACACTCCTCTTTTTGTTATTTGCTGGTTGTGAGAGCAGGCAGCTTCAGCCTCAACTCTTAAGGATACACCAAAAAATGAGAGTAGGTGAGTGATATGAAGTAGTCACAGTTTTTGTAACACCAGTAGATGGCTGTAGACATTCATCCTTTGCCCCCCCAACAACCTATACTATTAAACTTAAATAATATGGAAAAGGGAGCAACTACCATCACAGTACTAATCAAAGTAGCTTAAAGGAAAGACTGAAGAGTTTTGTGCTTCTGGAAAGTAGGAACATTCATCATCTGAGTGCTACAGCTTTCCTGCATCCTGTATCAACAAGAACGGAAATACAAGGTGTCAAATAATATTTTCAAGTGTCAGTAGAGATGCCATGCAAAACTGTAATTCATCATCAAAGCCAAGTGATTTCTAAGGCCCCGCAAGACAAAAGTCTCACTGAATCAAAGCTGCAGCTGCAGTCCTTTTAAAGTGCATTATCATTTGTGTGGGATGATTGTCATAAATTTCTGGTTCAGAGTGATGCAGTTTTGTGGTTTACATTATTAAAAGTCACTTTTGCACAGCCCAGGAAAGACCAGCAGAAGCTAGACAGTGGTTGAACTAGGTGAGGTATAAATTGAAACAGGTGGTTCCAAACATGTTCTGAATAATTTGTTCTGTGCCAATTCTGCTGTGCCACTTACTCAGGTATGTGCAACAGTTTCCCCCTTCAAACAAACCCCTTAGAGAAGTCTGAACCAGATTTATGTGACCAAAGAATTTCTCAGACCTACTAGAAAATCATTCCTGTTAACCAACCTTCAATTCCCTTCTTACTTTAGCTTGCACCAAAGGTCTAAAACCACTGAGGTTCTGCATAGAAATGCAGGATAGTGCAGTTTTTCTTAAGTGATTGCTGTTCATCTTCAGTTGTCTCAAAAAGGATACACCCACAACACAAAAGAACACCACCTATACCTGCTCAAACAAAAGCTTATGCATAGATATCAAGCAAACACCCATTCCAGGATGTCTATCTGTATGAGTTGGCTTGAATTTAAAGATTTATTTTCTTAATAAACCTTGAGAACTTTTCCAATTAGTTCATTTAGGAACACTTCCTATTTCGGAAAGCCTTTACATCTCAACCTCTCACAGTTGACAGAAAGCAAGCAAAACAGAAGCGCTGTTACTTGGACAAGGGCGCCACACAGTGTTACAGACTGATGGGACACAAAGCAGGCAAGCTCTCCTTACTCTCCCCTGGATAAAGGAAAAAAACAGGGCCATTATTACACGGAACTGGATGTCTCTCCATCTTGTGATTTTTGACAAAACAGAAAGCAACGTAGCACTCAGTGTAAGAAGGAAAAATTAAATACACCTTCCCCTGGTTCGTGGTGGAGCCTGAAGTGTTAGTTAGCTAAAAATTACTTAAAGTAAAACAAAGTAGCTGTGAACTCCATTTACATTTGAACCAAGTAATTTTTGTTGAAAGCACAGGCAAAGAACATGACTTGTGGCTAAGCCAAGAGCAGATGACCAGTATTTGCAGGCTGCACCTAACAATCAAAACAGTAAATTACTTGTGAGACTAATCGCAAATTTCTACCTGTCATCTATTTTCCTGCTAATATCAAACCCTTCCACAGATTTTTTTTCAAAACTTTGAAAGACACTGGAATATAATGACACATGACTTCCTCTTACTAGTTATGCAGGAAAAGGGCAGGAGTGCTTGTGGCAATGGAAATTATGTAAAATTAGCAAGACTTTCAATCAATTAAGTTACAAAACCGTACATAAGGGCTCCCATAAGAAACAATACTGCAAGCAGTGGAAAGAAAAAAGTTATCCAGAGCAACCGAAAGTTTTTCCAATTTTAGGGTTGTATTAGATATGGAACAAGGAATTGGTTTTTTTTCTTCTTGAGGTAAAGAAACTGCTTTAAATGGAAAACTGTTTTAATATTCAATTTCAACAACAGTTTCTCCAGGAAGGATTTACATAGCTTTGATTTATAAAACAACATCTACAAAAAACAGACAATCCATTTTGCTCCTAGGCAAGACTTTTCTAGTTTCTTGTTGACAGCATTTTCACATTAATAAAATGTACAAGAACTTTTATTGAGATATTTACATTCATGTTTTAAAACCCATGTTCACAGTCATGTGTAAATGAAACAATCCTCAGTACAGCTATTGTATTACAGAAAGAATCTGGCATTAATCTTAATTTTAAAAGCCATCAATCATGCCTAGGTTGAATGATTTTTCTTGTATAAACTCTCAGTAGAAGAAAGAGTCCCACAAAACTTGCAGTAGATGAGCCTGAGATTATCAGGCTTTTGAGATCAGACTTATTTAAAAAACCTCACATCCACACAGTTGGCCCCATGCGTCTTGTCCTTCAGTCTGGGTTGTGACTCATTTCTTTGTGCTCCCCCTTTTCCAATCTGCACATGACTTTTCTAAGGGAGATGATTCAACTTGGACTCACTCTCAGCTGCTGCTGACAAAGCGATTGATTCCAACTCCATAAACACCTTTATGGCTAAATCAGATCTCTGAGCAGCCAAAAAGATCACTGACTACAAACAAACGTGTAGCTCCCTGAATATCACCTGTCCATGCAACAGGCTGCACTCTGGACTTGGGAAGGTGGAAGAAGAGACAGAAGAAGCCAGCTTTGCTAAGTGCAGAGAACCATCACCTGACCCACACCTACAAGGAGGCCACATTTGTAGAGATGTTGCTGTAAAGGTCTGTACAGAGTCAGGCCTCCCTACTCACTATTCTATCCGATACTCACAACACCTTCATTCCCAGCCAGCTTAGTAGGCCTAGCTGAAAAAAATGTATCTTGAATTGTTGCAACTAAAAATCAATACTTTTCCGTAAGAAAAATGCAATGTGTGGGGGCAAGCTGTTCAGAGCCACAAAACACAACTGCAAAGCACTGTAACTGCACAGCATATTAAGGTTTCATTTCTAAAAGGCCATTTCAAGAGTATCCTTCCATACTTAGACAAGCCATGAACAAAAAACGTGAAACTATTTAGTCTATTTCTAGTCTCTGTACCTAGTTCAAGTATTTGGAGAAACCTTTTGTTGACTAAAAAGTTGCCCTCCACAATTCTTTCAGAACACAATTGTTATAGAATTCTTATAGTTCTGTCCTCTAGATATGGCAGCTCAAAGGAATCTCACTAAGCACTAACAGAAGCTGCTTTTCTTGAAGTCAACCTAGCTCCCAATTTACACTTTGCTCAATAGCACAAATACAACTGCAACACTCCAGAGTGAGTATTTTCACTTCCATTAAAGTATCAGTAGGCATAAATCCATCTTGTTCACGTAATCAAGTAATTCAGAAGCCACAAGTAACCAAAGACAGTAAAACAAACCATAAACACAGCTAGGTTCTTCCTGGTTTGGGTTTTAGATAAGTTACGATAGGTTTTAATGCATTTATATTGCAAACATGTTTTCTCTTTATGATTTAGAAGCACCAAGAGGGATGAGACAGAGCAGTATTTTGAGTGAGACAAATGGTGGTTTTACTAAAGGACTGAAGTTCATAGACTCCTGTGCCTTTTGTGTAAGTACACTGCTCTTTGAGCAGACAGTGCTTTTTGAATTTTACTTTTATTTATTTAGCTCGTGCATCAACCTGCATTTGTGACAATCTGTCACTAAGTCGCATGGTGTGTCTGGTTGGGGATTTCTTTATGCACAAGACTGCCAAGAGCAGGAAGCTGGCGTATCACATTAGAACACAAACTGGACAGATTAATCCGAATCACTCATATCTTATCGGTTCCCCCAATAATATTCACCCAAGGTTTAGGGAACTGACTATCCCAATAACACTTTCAGCACATCTTCTCAGTCTTCTTTTTACCTATGAGCTTCTATCAAGTTAACTAGTGTGCTTCAAAAACAGATTTCCTTCCTTATTCAGGCAAAGGTTCCCATTAAAAGTCCCCTCAGAAGACAGCTTTTGAAGGACTGCAACTGACTGTAGGACAATTCCTCTCTAGATTTGAATTCCAGATCTCCCTAACACTGAGCATGACATACATTCTTATTGCTGTTATTCTTCAATTACATCTTCAGGAACATGTTGAGAAAAAAGTTGTAATATAAAGTATTCCTTGCAGATTTTTAACTGCACAGTATTTTGTCACAAAATTCTCAAATACTTATTTCATACTTGGTTGATTGCTACCAGGAAGGCAACCAGGAATACTATATTTCCACAGACATAGATGGTTAACACAATCTGTTTGAACACATGACCCTGCAAGAAAAGAAGAAAAGTCACTGAAGAGTCAGTCTTTTTATTGGTTTAAACAAAGAATCCTCCCATTTCACAGTAGTTCATTACCAAATTGTGACTCACCTCTGCTTCTGCAGATGTGAGTGACTGCAGTATCTGTACTCTGTCATCCTCTATCACTTCAACTGTTCACGGGAAGAAAAACAGAAATCAAGTTTGCCCTTAAGAGGAAGGCGGTTTTATTTTTATACTGCAGAAGTCTTGATCCTCTGACTAAGTCTTACACAGCATACAATCTGAAAAGGACTTGGGAGTTTCATTTGACATTTCACAACCTGTTACTATCATGCTCACAACACAAATGAAAAATTATTCTGGAGCTGACCTACAAAAAGTAAATTCTGAACATTGAAGTCAAAAAACTTTCGCTTTTGCTAGACTGAATAATCAAAACACTGAGTTTTGAGCTCACACCTTTTCCTTTTATATTTCAAGATAACTGGATTCCATTAAGAAGTATTTTCATTAGCCATCATGAGAACACTTATTCTCCAAACATTTCAGGTTAATTTCCCTATTTCTAGAAAGTAATTACTACAGTTAAATTTAAATTCCTATCTTTTATAATCACACCTCCTCCACATGACACCTTTCACAAACTCTTAATTAATCACACTTCAATTCTGCAGCTGTCTCATCTCGGCCTTAGACCAGGTCATTCACATGTGCAGTCACATCCTCTCCGTGTCACCAGCCAGTGAAGATAATTTCTAATGAAGTTACTACCCATCTCTTCCCTAGACATATTGGAGTCAGGATTTCATATTCCTTCCCCAGTCAGTCAAAATGGCAAGCATTCAAGCTTGCTCCTGCAATTACAGCAATTTGTCAACAGTTAAATGCATATTAAATCTTCATGAATTAATCTGGACTTAACATACCCACCAGGGATCAAAACTATGGCAAAAAAGAGTCTCAAAAAATATTTACACATTTGAGTCTGGACATTTCAGTCCCCTATGAACTGTAGTTTGAGAATGAGATACTACTATTTAAAATGGCACAATCCCTGCTCTTATAGAGCACTTATATCTTGAAAACTGCTTTTCTTCCATATTCATTTGTCTACAGAAAACAGGACACTGTTCCTCAAGAGTTATTCCCTTTCAGCTTCCAAGTTAGAGGCCAAGGAACACCTGCTAAAATTCAATCCACGCTGGTTTTATGCTCAGCAGGCAAAGGGACAAAGGAGTTTTGCTGGGTTTGTACCTTTACGAATGAGACAATAGCTGTGGATTTCCAGAAGAACATCAGTACCAACATGCCAAGCTACAAAGCCAACCATTGCATAGGTGTCCCACGGGTCTGGCAGGTCAAGTGCTGGCAGATCCATTCCCAAGAACATAGTCACAACTATTCAGTAAAAACAAGATTAAAAAACCAGTAAGAATGTTGTGCCAATGTGCTTTAAAAATGCTCTCAAATGCTTTTGTAAATAGATTTCTCATGAATTACCTAAAACTGCTTGAGGAACGAGGTTAAAGGAGCTCATATAGCTGAAAGTTACTCAGGGTTTTTGAAAGGGGATAGAGGGTTGTTTTGGGCTGTTTTAGTTGTGTGAGCATCAAAACAAGAAGAAAAGACCAACATGGTTTCCAGCCTGCTTAGTGCCCTATGACATTACAGCCACACAAACACTAGCATTTGTGACTACCAACAAGACCAGCCACCACAATATTAACGCTTAAGATTTCTGTGGAAGCTTGACTCTTTACTAGAATTAAACCCAGCTTCTGGGTTTGTCTCCCATTCAATAACATTGAACTATGCTACTGTAAGAACACTATTCTCATATCTTCCAAGACAACACGAAATTATGAAGATAAGGACCGGTCCTCATTACAGAGGAATTTCAGATTTGTCAGTAATTCTTTTGGTTTTAAAGTCACTTTTTCTCTCAGTTGTATCCAATGGCCCTTAAAACTCACACAAAATATGACCAAGAAAAAGTATCTTCAGACATGCCTGGACTGGATGTACATAGATGAACAACAGGCCAGACAAAGGGCAAAGCTCCTTTAAATCAGTTAAATGAGAGTTACAACCACTGCTCCTACTCACCAGCTAATATTCTAGCTGTTGTACCAGTACTCCAGTGAAACCAGTTAAACAATTGCCTCCTAAAAAACAATGAAACACATTTTATTGATAACACAGTTGGGGGACGGGGGCAGAAATCAAAGAACATATTCACCTACCTTCAAGCTGTAAACACTTTTCATTGTAAAAAAAATTTTAAAGAAACAGTCACATTTCATTCCTGTGGCTGTAATTTAATGACTCAGTTGTACCTTGGTGCATGACGAGATGGTCTGAAACCTGCCATAAGTGGTTGAAAGACTGCCAAAGCCATCACAGCACAGCCAAGATAAGGATGAAAACCTGCTTGCTAAACAGAGGACATTTATCTTAAATATCATAGCTATATAAACAGAGAAAATAGACATCAAGAAATTGCAAATTTTATTTATTCTTGTGTTAGTAACTTACAATGGAGCAGCACTGGCAGAGGTAATGGACACAAAAAGCTGCCCTGCAGGCAGATGGAGATTGTTTGCCTCGGTAGCAGACACACTGGTATGTCTGCTCAGGGCTTGTTTTACCTTTTTGCTGTATTGAGAAATTCCACCAGCTGAAGGGAAGACTAACATGACTCTAGAAGCCATAGTCCAAGCTCTCCAGCCCCAATCCTGTGTCTCCAGGATAGGCCTATTTTATAACTCATCCCAGCACTGGCCTTCTCTTTCACCCAAAAATGTTTTACTCAATTCCCCTTGCTCACACCCATGACCATATTCTCCCACCTTGAATTGAGATCCTCTCCAGACTTTCCAACTTGTGATGTCACCTTGCACGAGACAGAGTACGCAGCTATCTAGCTGCTGCTGCAGACTAAGTTTATCACTCACTGTTATGTCTAAGTTCACAAAAACACTTATTCCCTGCAGGTTTACCATGCTCATGTCAGCCATCATATCCTTACACATCCTCGCCTCCCAAGATCACATTCTCTAAGGAAACAGTAAGATCAAAATAGTACATAAAGAAACTGTGAACAAAGAATTTATTTGGAGAAAGAGGAAGAAAGGAAAACATCATAATTTTTCAGCTATAGTTTAAAGGAGACAGAATTCCTCTTCTGTGTTGATAGAATTTGAAGTCAGCCTACTTAAGAACAGCTTTCACAGGAATTTACTTAGAAATAGTCATAATAACTGGCAGTGGACTTCCTCACTCATTTAGTCCCACCTTTACCTTTGAATTAACAAATAAGACAAAACCACACACTTACGTGGCTCCAGCCTCCTCGGTATACAAAAGGTAACACAAAAGAAACGCTTGTAAGAATGACTGTGGTCAACATAAGCATACGATGCACCTAGAAAAGTTAAGCTTGCTTTTAGAAACTCTACAGCTTTCTTAGATACATCATTAGAAGACATTAAGTAGACCTACAGTTAATAGAAATCCTTAATCCCTGATTTATACTTTATGAGTAAATTAGGTGAACATCTGATTTTTAATTGTTCCACTTTATAAGATGAAAGAAAGATGTGAATCATACCATGTTTAGCCTATTTCTAGGACCTATTAGGTTTATAGTTCTACTTGAAATAATGCTAGAAAATACAGCTGGAGATACGTGATTTTGCCCACCTGAAACCACAACTCCTTTCCAAGTAGGAATGAATGAGACCAGACAGGTTTGAAGAATCGTGCAACAATAACACCAATGCTAACTGTGGTAATCCAAGAAACAAACATTAGAGCTCCTGAAAACAGAAAAAACAAACAACCCAAAAAAGTAAATGATAGGCAACTTAAGTGCACACAAATATAACTACCAAGATTATATAATAGTTTAGTCCATATGCACATGGTCAGAATTTAGCAATTATTAAAAAAATAATCACCTGGTTCAGGCCACAGCTTCACAGCCTTTATCTTGCTAGAGAACAGAAACATCCATGCAAAAGATAATTATACTTTGCCCACACAACACAACAGAGCAGCTCTGGCTACTGCACATTTCACACATGCTAATACACTTTGTACATACTGGTGAGAGAAACCATTCTATCACCAACTCAGATATCAGAGGATGAAAAATGACATTGCTACAGTATGTGTGACAAAGAATGAGTGACAGTTCTATCATGGACCTGCATTAATGTCCAGTAGTGTGGGAGAAAAAATTCCTGTTGACTTCAGTGACTCCAGACTTCCAGTTGAGTGGTTTCTCATTTCAAATAGAACTAAACTAAAAACACAACTACAAAAACTTGAAATAAAGAGCTAAAAATGTCCCAATTATAAATTTAAGAGAAAAGGGAAGGGTGGGTTCATTTTCCTGGGCCAAAACAATCTTCCAACACTGCTCTTGAAATGAAAAACTAATAACCAATCTGTGACCAGAGTATCAGATCTTGCAAACCAACAGAATAGACAATGTAAATGCCATCAAAAAAATGGAAATACCAACTCTGCAATAACCCTCCAGCTTCAGCAAGGCTAGAACTGGAAGACAAAACTAGAAAGTGCAGCTTACCATGAGCCTTGATAAGGCGTGGGGCCCGGGAGCCTCCAATATCCTGAGGAGGACCTGTGACATTGTACGGTCCATCAGTGACCAGGGGCTGACGGCGATGTTTGTGTATCAGTCCACCTGAGCAATGATAAAGTGGTTTAATTCTTCCTAATGAAAGCCACTGCACTTGTAAGTGTGCCCATGGCCCTCTTGTGACCATGCACAATCACACAAGCTAAACACAATATGGCAAGAACCTAACAGCACCTAAGCTATCCTGCACACTTAATGTACAAAATGCAAAGTCACCCAGCTATAGGAAATACCTTGTTTCTCCACTACATACACAAGACTTGAAGAATAATTCCCCTTGATTCTAGCCTCCATTAAAAAAATTAAAAAAAAAAATGATTTGGCCAGTTCTCAAGAAGCTATCACTTCCTATGATCAAATGAGCATACAACACATATGAGTAAATTTGTAATAACTTCCACAAGCAAACCCATGAGCCAGAGAAGCAGTAAAGGTGACTTAAAGGCCTCAGACTTGGAAACCTTAGTTTAGACATCAATTCTCATCTAAGCCGTATCTTACAGGAGGGTTATTAATCCATTTGAAGCTGTTAAACAAAAAGCAACCATATGCAAGTCAAGTTTACCTTCACTAGCTTCCCCATCTGCCAGAAAGATGTAGTAACTGGTATCCAGATTAAATCTCCCTGTATAAGCAGGGAGACGAACATTCCTTCTGAAAGAACACTGAAGAACACCATCTGCAAGCCTCCACGACACATCTTCAAGGGCATTCTGTAAAACAGGAGATAATTAATACCCAGTGTTTTCAGATTGGCAGAGTAATTGGCTTAAAAGTAACCCTGCAAAAGACAAGAGTGCCACTGATGTATAAAGAAAGAATGTGAATGATCCAGGGAAGGGAGATCCCTTCTAAATGGACATGCAAGAGGCATGTCAGTAAGTCAACATAGCAACTTAGGGTTTGAACTTATCGCTAATTTTTACAGCCCATAACAATGTTTAACTCAGGACATACCAGTTGCAGCTGCAGCTCTAGCAAAGGGACAGACTAATACTAAGGACAAAGTTTCTAAATAGACTAAGCTCCCATCATGTGACTATCTTTACAAATTAAATTTATGTAAATGTTAACTTTGGAAATCAAACAAAGTAAGAGCCCAGCCAACTTCATCTCAGAGAATGATGGATCCACCTCAGTATTTACACCTGCTGTGCAAAACAAAAGCACAAAGCAGCAGCATACCTTACTTCTAAGCTACGTCTGTGAAAGTGTCGGAGTTGTTTTAAAACATACCTCTGCATCCAAGAGAGGATAACTTCGCTCCTTCAGATGGGCAGTGCTCACATGAACACGGTGATCCTCATTAACACACAGATAAGCATCATCACCACCCTGCAGAGTTGAAAAGAAAAATATCTATAGCCCAATAAAAAACACTACTGGCACTCTTTGAAAGGTCTTTGATTTAATAAAGGCAACAAGACCTCAGATTTCTGTAGTTATCAAGCTGTTATTTCCCATTTTTCAAACAAATCATATTATTACTGAGGGACCACATTAAGTCAAAGAGATGACACATAGAAACAACCATTATGATTCACTCTCCCCTCCCAGAGTCACAACCACATAATCAGAAGTTTCTTTAGTTATTTTGAATTTAATAAATTAACTAGACAAGACAGAGAGGGATGTTGGACCTATTTAAAAACCCACTTCAGTTACAAGATTTTTATTCTCCACAGCCGTAAAAAAAGTGTTATTAAGAACCAAGTGTTCCTGCACTAGGGATACAAGATATAAACAGCACTTCTTTGTGCAACAAATAGCTTATGGATTATGCATCTGTCAATGGCACCATCTCTTCACTTTAACGTAAGTCAGAAAACTATTTTTCAACATTTTAAAGATTGTTTGTATAAGAGTAACACTCAAGGATCAAATGCAAATGTTTTTGAAAAACAACTCAGCTTCTGAGAGGTTTTTTGGATGGGTAAATAGAGAGTGATTTTAACCAGGAATTTCAGTCAGGCTGAATTCAGGAACTTCTACTGCAGTTACTCAGTCCTGAGCTAAAATTGAATATCCACCTATAAGAAACAACCTGTGTTTTAGCACTATGGGAGAGTCACATTTTGTGTGACATCTGACAGTATTTCCATTTTCCATATGCATTTCCATTCCGACTTTAACATCACAAAAGCAACTACAGAAAATAAAACAGAACACTCACCATCCACTGGTCATGAGAAAATGCAAATGCTAAATAGCCTTCACTTGGTCCACTCATTTCAATAAAAACTGAACTCTCCTCTTGTTGGAAGGATAGAAAAAAACAGGAAGCACTTCCAGGATCACAGTTTGCAGGGTTTCTGATGCAGAACTTCATAATTCCACAACCTGAGGCACTAAACTAAACAATTAGGCAAACAAATTATGAGCAGAGTTTCCATTCCCTTGCTCCTTTCTACCCAAGGTAGAAAAAGCATACAAGGAGCAACATCATTTATGTATACACAGCAATCTCTTAAACCATGTCTACAACTACCCTAGGACTACAGAGCAAAATGATGGTGAATCCCAAGCTAAATTTGAGTTGAATTTTCACTTTAAAGATGTTACAATGGAATAACTTTAAAAAGTCAGCAAAAACTTCTGAAAAAAAATTCCTCTGATTTAATATCTGCAGAGGTAATATCAGTTTTAAGATGAGAAAGAAAAGAAGGATAGTACAGCTTTATGCTTGCTTTTCAAAGTAGAAACTCCACTGATACACATTGAAAAAATACACTGACTATAAGTCACAGTTATCCTGAATCAAATAGCAGCTCTTGCTTGGTCCATTCAAGACTCAGAAGTCAGAAACACAGATGCACCCAAAGAAAGCTTCTGAGCCTGCAGTGGCTAAATAGGAAGTTATTAGTCAAGACCAGATAAAGTCTTTTCGCATTTCACATGACAAGCATGTACAATATTTTCTGATCATTAATTTCTAAATGTTCTGTTAATCTTCTGACCTGTGTGCAGCATGAAAATATTTGACCCCGCAATGTTTAAGAAACACAGCTAAATGTAGCTATCATGTTCTTAGCCTTAGATAACAAAGTTACTCATCCATCATCTCTCCTTTTCTGTTAATAGGCTGTATCAATGTCATCTCAATAAATTCCACTCATCACAAGCATTAAAGATAAATCAGGCTATCTTTATCATTACTTACTGGCTTTGATATGTAGGAAACTGGGTGTGAAGTTGACATAGCCTCTGATGTTGCATGCGAAGGTGGAGTTGGGGACAGCACATCAGGCTGAGAAACAACGGGACCTGGAATCTTCACCCAGAAAATCCTGTATTTCTTCACAACCGTGGCTCTTAAAAAACACAACACTCAGAGTCATTACTGTATGCATTTATAGTTGGCTGCTACTTAAAAGAAAAAAAAAAAAAGGAAAAGAATCCATAGTTCACATAAATTACTTGTAAAATTCATCTTTATGGAGACTTCTACCATTTTAGGGTCTGAGCTAGGAAAATATCTTAAATCTCAGTAGAAATAGAATTTTAAAACATGATGCAGTGGATACAAGAAACATTCACGCTTCTTGTGCTGACTTTTCAGGCCGTTGGACCAAGGGCTTTTCAGTTGCTGGAAAATATTTGACACAGACAATGGTACAGGTTCACCTTGTCCACATTCTAGTAAGTTAGAATTGATACTAGGTTTACTTACAGAAATTGTACATGTTTTGGAGCATCTCCAGGAGCAATCCAATAAACTTTTATGTCTTTCTTTTTTGCTTTACTTGTGTGACTGACAGCTGAATTCTAAGAACACACATGAATCAAGAGTTACACAGTGCATACTCATTTTGTTACTCAACACAGTCAGCAGAGGCTGTAACGAAATCCTACAGAGACCCTCCACTGTTACACTGCAATTGGCTTTTCCATGATCAGCTCAGGTGAGGTGTAGCACTGCAAATTACTCATACTGATAAACTCCAAGACTAAAAGGAATGACTCTCAATCCAGAAGACTCTAGCAATGAGGTAGAGGCCCCTGCAGCATTTATGCAGAAATAATGGGACTTTCTCAGTAAGGAAACACTCCACTTTTTGACAAGAAGAGGATGAAGAGACAGTGCAATGGCTCCCCCCTTTAATATTAAGAATATGCAATGTTCACTGTGTAAAACTTATGTTACAAATGCTGCATCTTGCTGCACCGGGATAGTTTAAATAGCTCATAAGAACAGTCCAGAGCTGTAGTGACTCATGCCTCTATTCTCCAAGTCGGACTAATTTCCCCAGAGATTCACTGAACTCGAATAAGATTACATAGATTAGCTCTGTCCTATTCGAGACATATTCTAGTACAAGCCCCTCAGTGCCCAATGAGTGATTTTAAGGCACTGGACTCTACCTTGGTTCGACCACATGTCAGCAGCTGAGAATGTCTGCGGTCAGCTAACACAAAAGAACCAACTGCAGGGCTACCCAGGTGTTCTGCATCCCGGGCTTGTATGAAAAATCCTTCAAAATCTGGTCCAGACAGGTGAACTAAAGCAAGAAGAAAAAATAAGAAGTTTAACTCTACTCCAGAGGAAGAAGGAAGTATTTCAACAATGACTCCCAGATGTTCATTTCACAAGTACTGAATGATGGTTAATGGATTACCTAAACAAAATTCAACTGCTTAGATAAATCCACCATAGAAAACTGAGCAAAGACATACTATAATACGAAGAAACAATAAATTAAAAACTCTTCAGTGGTAACTGATACAATAACAATACCTTCTATGCTGTCCCCTGGTTTAAATTCAGTCCCATTCACTGCAATGGCATGTTCAGGTGACAGTTGAGGAGAGCCACCATGACAGGGTACCATGCTAGTACAGGCTTCTCTTACTTTTCCATTTGGATAGCCAACCACAGATGCACAGAGGCAAACAAACATCCAAACAGCGACAGCAATACCAGGCAGCTCCATCTATATAATAAAAAAATTTACAAGCAATTAAACACAGTAAATATTTACATTGCAGGTCAGCACTCTTCAGAAATCAGCTGAATGTAGAATACAAAATCATGTTTTACAAAAGCATTCAAAAGAAGACACCACTCCCAGCTGCTGAATAACTTCTACTTCTGACGACTGCCAGGCATTGTTAGAATGTTCAGATACCATATTTCAGGCCATTTACATGGCCATATCAATGGATACCTCCATCCACTAGGTAGATTATTTCCCTCCATGCATTTTGAAAGCACTTTTAAAATGTCCTTTGCTCATCCCTCTTCTGTTCTCTCTCTAAAAATAAATTAAAAAATTCAACATCTGCACAGGATAGATCTTAAAACAGGTTCACATATATATAAAGGTCAACAGTATTGAGGAACTACATAGCTAGTATCAAGCCTACTTTTATTAATCATAGCTTCAAATTTTGCATCATTACAGATTGCCTTTTGTTTCCATAGCCTGTGCCTGTTTCTTCACATATGACAAATAATTCCCCAGTAACAAGTTCTTCTTTCTGCATGGAAACTAAAGTCACCAAATGTCAGAAATAAATTTTATACATGCAAGAGTGAGAATTTGGTATGAAGACTTAGACAAAGAAATATGAATGTTTGTTGCAGACAAGCACAAGACTTTGCACTCTTCCTTTTGGATATTGGGCCTCTAGACAATTAGTCAAACAACAGATGGCTTGTCACACTTCTCAAGGGAGCATGCATGAAAGCCATGGGATAGTAGGACCCCAGATCCTTAACAGTTATATGAACTCCAAACCTCAGCATTCGTCATACAATGTTTTGCCCCACCACAATATTGTCTTCTTAGAAGCTGTGGCAATTGTTTTGCTGCTCAGTAGCATGCAGGGCTTACAGCTGTACTGTGGTTTACAGAACACCTTAGCCAACAAAAGAAAGTGTTTCTACATCCAAAAGGCCAGGAGAACAGAGATAAACTTGCTTTCAATCCTTAGGCACATGAAGTGAGTTATCAGCTCTGGTGGAACACGGACCAGGCAGCCTTCTGGAAGGGCCATGCCCATTTTGCAGCAAGTGATAAGAAGTATCAGGTTAAGAAGTTCCCTGACAGTATGGATGGACATGAAGATAAGAAAACAGAGCCATTTCAGACTGAACTCTTAATACCTAAAAAGCAGTCAAATGAAGCATTTGTCTTAACACAATAGGAGTCACCAACATGAACAGTTCCAAAGTTCTCATCCATGGAAATCCACAATTTCCAAGGCAATGCTATATTGGTACTTCAACATATAGGCTCCTCAGCAAGTTTACACCACTAAATAGAAGAAAATCAGAGGTAAGAGTGTGTTGAACAATTAAGGTTCAAGAACCAGAAAATAAAAACTCAACACTCAACTCCTCTCAAATATTTGAGATAACATTATGATCATATCTAACTTCTAGCTAAAGCATTTCCTTCTAGTTCCAACACTTCTTCAAACTGTCAAAATCTAATTGATTATATACATAAGTTAATGACACTTACAGAAAGCTAAAGACTAAGGTTCAGTACAATTACATGTACCAGAGAAATTTTCAAAAGATGAAGAGATAAGGCTGCATATCACAGAGACAAGAAAAAGAGTAGGGTAATATCCTGCTTTAAGTAGCAGAGGATGTGGTAGGGATATAAAATGAAACAAGAAACGTTCTTGTCAGACCCAGCTGACTCAAAAGAAAAGGAAAAGATTAAGTAGAAATGAATAGAATAAAAAAGGGAAAAATCTGAAAAAGATTTAGATAAATGGAGAGCAGCAAGTTACTTCTTCCTGTGTTGAAAACAACTCCTACAGTCCCTGCAGGTACCAACAGCTAAGAAAGCCCTGACAGCCTAATAGTTCATGAGCACAATGCTCACACTCCAACTCAGGATCTCTTCACAGAACTCATCTTCTTTTAGCTGTTTAACTTCATTAGTTTTAGATGCCACACTACGCAGCTAACTTCAGAGAGGAAGAAGAGATGAGACAACATGCAAGGCAAAGATACTGTCAGCTCAGTGGTATAAAAACTACCACCGACAGAAATTTCTTCTGACCGTCAGACAAGAGGGCAAACAGAAAAGGAAAGAGCCACCAGAAGGGGTTTATGACACATTCCTTTAGAAATAAACCCCTACAAAAGGAAAGCAGACAGTCTTGCTGTCCAAGAGTCACCCTCCCTCTGAATTCATAAAAAGAACTTGGCTTGGCCTCTTCTGCTTATTTAAAGGTGATCATATTATGACAGCTGGATTGAACAAAGTCAGAAAACATATTCATAATAATTCATTACTTTTAAAATACACACACACCCCCATACACACAAAGCAACAAAACCTCAGCATACACATACACACCTCAGCATCCTGTTTTTTCTAAGAAAGAGAATTCAAGGGCATATTATCAAAATTATTTTTTGTAACACTTTGTGTGTAGGTACTTACCTTACAGCCAGGCCTTCTGTTACAGTGACAAAGTCTGAGTAAAACTGCCATTGACTCTCCACTTGTAGTAAAACAACTTACATTACTTTGTAATCTCCTCTATTTGGTTTGCAACTGTATTTATCTATACTGCATCCAGGAAGCTTATCTGAGAAAAGAAACAGTACACACACAGAAAAGTAAGGCTTAAAGAGCATCTTTACTTGAGGCATATGTTTTATACAGCTTCCCCCCACTTCAGCTGAAATGCATGAAGCAGTAATGAAACACTGACCCTGCAGCTTCCTTTGCTTTGTCAGACACTTCCCTAGACCTCAAAGAGTTTCATACTAAGTAATTACTTAATTATCTTCTAGCGCAGTTAAGGGCGGGCAGGCAGGGAGGGGAGAACCTACAACCAACTTTTGATACCTTTTTCCTCCAAGTATTAGTTGACACAAATTTGCAGCATAATTTTAGAGCTCATAATACATTTACTCCCTAGCAGAGACACTTTTTTTTAGGAGAACAAACAATTTTAAAAATACAGTAACTTTATCTTTTTTTCTTATATCTCACCAAGAATGAACAGGAGTCAAGGATTTTGCCCTGATCACTTATTTGCTTTAATGATTTTGCTTGGGCAGCTGGTCTGCCTAGAATCTTCAAGGCCCCAACCTTGCAAACTTTATATGATTAAAGATCTATAAGATCCCAGATCTATAAGAATCCAGAGTTGGAGACTGACTTAAAAATACGTTGTTTGTTACATCAACAAGTAACTTCAACTATAGCATGAACACATTTACGGTCACAGTTATCGTAGAGCCGTCTCCTATGCATGTTAACAAAGAAACTAATATTCACATAACAAGAAGCAAAAAAAGATACCAGAGGAATGCAGTTAGCATGGCTTCCAGACAAAATAAACTATATCTTACACAGGTAAGGCACATGGGTTTAGGAGTTTTCCCTTAAGCCATTCAGAAATCTTGCATGAACAAGCAGCTACAAGGTGCTTTAAAAACACCACCAGATATTGCTTTGCTTCATACCTGCAGCAGGCGTGCTATTAAGCAAATACACTTTCCAAAAAGCTTGCAGTATCCACCAGCATCACTCTAACCAAAGCAGAACTACAAAGCCACAGCAGCTCCTCAGCCCCGCACGCCCCTGGGTGAGGGGGAAGGTGCGGCTGTGCCAGGCGATCCCTCGGGCTGCTCCAGCCTCGGCCGCGGCCGCGGCGCTTTTGTGGCCCGGGCGGGGCGGGAGCGGAGCCGCGGACGCTCCGTGTACCCGCCCCCGGGGCTCCCCGCCGGGAACCCCAGAACCGTGAGCCTGCAACTCCTCAAGGCGCAGAATTTCTGTGCAGGCTCCCAGCGCGGCAGGTCTGCATGGCCCTCCTGGGTGAGCTCGAGTTTTCCTGAGATCGGCCTTGTCAAAGCTTACAGAGCTCATTAGCGCTGTTATTAGGTGGTCACATATACAGGCTTGCAAAATCAGGGCTTTCTTATCAAGAAAGCAAACTACTGGCTGTAACTGGGCTTTGCTAGCAGAAACTGCAATTGCTTACACAGGCTTCTCCGACTTCTGTATTGTTCAAATCCAAGTTCTCTATTGCTTACAAAGTGGTGCAAAAAGAAATGTACTTAAAAATCCAACGTGAATTTTGCCCTCCCACAGCATAGAGATATTGTATTTGTGTTTAAAAACACCTTTACTGGAGAACCGTAGTGATTCAGGTGCTTACTAGTAGCTCAGAGCAGTTCTAGAGATCTTAGTTCTATTAATTCAGTAATATTTTCTAAAAATAATTAACTACTAAAATAGACTAGGAAATGCTCTTTTAGTGTACACTCTTTTCCCAGTTTCTAGAAAGGCAGCATTAACCTTTAGAGGTTCTCTGTGATAACGTATTAAAAAATATATCTAATGTGTAAAACATTAAGGGATTAGTTTGCCTAATCAGAAAAATTATTTGACTGTTACAGTTGCATTATCTTGCTCATGGAAGTCACTGGGAAGCTGAGATCTCACTCAATGTTCAGTAACTGAAGAAACATAATGCATAAGCAATAGCTTGAAGTGAAATATGGGTATTTCCCCTAGCTGGGGGGAAAAATAATTCTGTTTACAACTACATTTATAAAGTTCCCACACAGGAAAGAGTTTGATAGAATTGCAGGCCCACGTACATACATTGCTTTGTGTATGTGCTTGTGTGTTTCTAATTAATACAGATACATTATTAGTAAGACAAATAATAACATAAATACATTTACAGTAACAAAACTGCTGACCAGAGGGACCAGTGTTCTTGACAATATTTAGGTTCATAATTTTTCAGAGTATAGTGAAACTAATATAAAGATATTTTAATATATTATTTTAGGGCCTTGGGTCATGGACAGGACAGAGTGTGTATGTCTGAAACATTATAAGACATATAAGTATATACGGAAGTAATTTCCTCATTAAGACCTACGAAGAGGGAAAATGCAAGCTACAATTCTGTAGGAAATGGTAATCAGAGTTTAGGAAGAAAAATTCTTTTTTCTGTGAAAAATGAAGAGGGTACGGGAGGGAATACTATTTCGCTTTTCATTCTCTTATCATCTCTTATTTCAAAAGATGTTAGCTATTGCTAAAGAGCTATAAAGCAAGAACACCAAGAAAACACCAAAAGAACCAGTGAGAAGAAAAATCAAGTCTGTAACTACTGAGTACAAGTCCCCAGACTACTGCATGGGCAATCATCAATCCGTCTGGAAGGGCTCTTTTCAAACATACCAGTCTCCTTAAAAATAATAAAATCAATAGCTGCAGCCTTAACGAAAATGTTTCTATAAAAGGCTACTGCATGCTAATTTGTTAAGTGTCAAATCCAGTATAAAACAAATAGAATGCATGAGAGTATATGAACTATAAAAAGTCCACAGCTGCATCTTCTTTGTTAAGTGTACTGTAACAGTTCTCAGTGTGTTCATAACAATTCTGTATTTATTACAAAGCAGATGTTCTAGCTTAACTAAATGAGATAGAGACATAGAGGGCTGGGGGATGGATTTGAATCTCCCTGCAAGCCTGAAGAGGGATAAAGCTGTGTAACCTACTATTGACCTGTGTCAGAAGTTGAGGGCATCAAGTGGCAAGCAAATGACACAATATCTAATATGAAAAGAAGTTGATGGGGGCTTTTTTGCATGGTTTATTACAGGCACTTGAGGAAGAAAGTGAAAGCTTATAATTTTAAAAGCAGCAGGAATTTCATAGGGGAGACTTAATTCCAAGTATATAAAGGGAAATTTCTCTTGCTTAAGAACTGAGAATGCAATTAAGTAAATATATATAATTTTGGAAATTAACTATTGTGCAGTGCAAGGTTTATACTGATAGCTATTCTATTTTTTAAGCCCAAAGCTATATGGAAAACAGTAAGCCATTGAAGAGAACCCATGTTACTATGTGATCCCTTTTAATCAACTTTCCTTTCCGGTATTAAGCTAACTATTCAGCAAAACTGAATGGCACCAATATTTACTCACCTCTCTCTTGCATAAACTACACATACTATGCATTTCAATATTTTTCAAGCTTTCAGCATTTTTCAAGATTTTCAGCACTATTGTCTTAGTTAAAGATTTACTAGGGAATTAATAACAATATTGCTATATTAGATATGAAGAATTCTTCCTACCAAACCAATTTGTATATTATGGAGGGGGTTTGTCACAAAGAGAAGGGAATGTTGAGTCAATTGAAACAATCCTTACCATCTAAAAGGAAATAAATAGTGATAAAATCACAATGTAGGATGAGATATTTTTCTCCATAATTAATAATTTCTTTTCCCTTGAGCTTTGGCACTGTTTCATACTTACCTGTTTTACCAACTTACTGTTAATTTACAAATTAGATTAAAGTGTTCCTCTTGTTCAGAAATTTCCTTCTACTGTACACATTTTTTTGGTTCTTTACTAATCACATTAATTTTTAAATTGTTTATGTCACACATAAAATTCAGACTTGGAACATCATTTATATGAAAATACTTGTTTACCTAGAGATAAAACGCATTGTTGAGTTTTCAGTCAATGACTGTAACAAACCACCTGGTGGCAGTAGCCAATCAGTCAAGTAAGGTTTGCCAGTCGACTTCACAGAAACCTGCTTTGGTTTTGCATCTCTATTCTGACACAATAGCCGAAGTCCCTGCCTCATAGCTTTCTACCAAAATATCTATCCACTTTGACTTTAATAGGTTTTTTTTTAGTACCTCCTTGCTTATCTGAATTGAAATATTTAAGATTGTTTCTCTGATATCAATTTGAGACAGGTCTGTATAGGTGTTATGAGAAAATGACACAACCTGTCACTTTTCTGAAAGTCTCCACCTATGCAGTGCCCAATACACATAAATTGATAAAGGACTTTGGTAGAATTATTTCATCCCATTCAAGTAATGTGGATCAGTGCTTTATCTGATGCACACTATCAAGTTTTATCTGATAAAAGTACTGCATTATTAACTTTATTGAGTTTTCTGACCATTGCTCTGATTATTTTTTTCATTATTGATTTTATTATATGAGCAAGATGTGATAAGTTTTAATTGTTCTGCTTTACAAGGGGCAAACAGTTTGCTGGCAAAGGCATTGACCGTGTTTCAGTGTAAGGCACTTTAGAACTGATTACAAAATTCATAATGTCAAGCGAAGATTGACTGAAATCTTCTACAACGTTCTCTCACACAATCAGTTGCTTTGCCAACCAATCTCAATTTCATCTTTGCCCCCTCCAGTTTTTTTCCTCTGCCCTTTCACTTGGATTAGAACTAATTTTCCTAACCTTTTTCATCTCATCTCAGAAATCCTTTCATGGACAACCCATTTCCATTTCTTCACCTTTTCTCAGTAGCTCCTAATTTGACTCCTTCAGGGTTTAAAAGCATTCTTTGTTCAGACCCAGCATGTCTGTGGGTTTTGCAGTTACGCTGGGTTCAAGCACAAGCAGTCCTGCTGGAGGGATGATGTACAGCACTGTCAGTAATAGCAACATTCTAGTCAGTATATGTCCAGTGCCCCCGTGGGGGAACCATGTAGTGATGTTTGAGTACTCTCCATGGGAAGGCTGCACGGATTTTAGCTCTTTCTTTAGCAAGTCTCACCTAGAGGGTTGCAGAGACTTTCAAAAGCTAATAAGCTGGTCAGATCATAACAGGGCGGGTAAAAGGCAAATCCAATATTGTGAGTTGTGAAGAGAAGAATAAGGGAGAGAAGACTGTTTTGTACCAGTCTTCAAGTCCTGTAAGCAGCAATCCTCGAATGATGAGCACAGGGCAACATCAAGCAAAGTGTAAAGGCACCCAGTCCAGACAGGCTATGAAAAGCTGCCTCCTGCACAGTCAAGTTAGTACACGGTCACTTTGGAAGCCAGTACCTCCAAGGAAGTTCCAGATTTTCTCTGAAGCAAAATATCAAAGCTGTTCTATTGTATGAAACACTAATTCCTCCAGCTGAAATGGAGACCCAGTGCTTTGTGCAGAGGTAGGATACTCAAAAAAACTGGACAGCAGCAGCAGTTTGTCCCAAAACACAACAGTAATTCCTAAGTTCTGGGTGTTCACATAGGAACCACTGACCAGATATGGGCCAACTACTTCTCATAAGTAATCCTAAACTTCAATTTGTGGATAACAAAAAGATCTGATGCTATCAATGAGACAAACACTAAGGACTTTTATTTTCTGGTAGCAGCATTTGGAGATGGTTCAACTGTAAATGTTGTTGTGGTCTGATTGCTGTAATAGCAAAAGATTTGCCAGTCTGACTTCCAGCTTTGTAGCACGCTATTGCAAACCACTCATATCATCTGCCTTGTTCTTCCTGCTCATGTTTAATGTCTTTAAAAATAAATGCTTGTGGTATTAATACATTTGGTTAAATATTTACCTTCTGCAATGTATTACACCATATTAGCCTGTTCAAATTACCCTGGCTTGAATTCTGCCTTCACTGAAAGATTACACAGCAGGACTGCAGTTCCTAATATTAGCTTTCAGATAAATTAATGTAATTATTTCTTTGCTTAAAAATCAGATGTCAAATATATAGAACAGAAAAGCAAAATCAGTTGGTTACCATTTGAATTCAAAGACCTGTCTAGGTAAGATTTCAGGATTATTATTTTAATGGACCATGGAAATATTCATGGTATTCTCAGTTTGATATAGTTTGATATATCAGGAAGAAACATCATAAAGGAGATGGAGTGTGCAAGAGACACTTTGAATATTTATTTTTGAGAAGGAAATAGATCTGCTTGATAAGAATTGCTACAGTTCATTTAGGAATAGACCCACTGAAGTCTTAAATGTCAGTATATCTCACTAGTGTTACATGGAACAATTCACAGGAAGATATGTGTTCATAGTGGATCAGCATTCTGGTATGATACGTTCTTCTACAACAAAAATTGGCCCAGTATATGTGAATCAATTTTACACTTAACTAAGTTAAATGGTACAAGAATATAATTCAGATACTTTGTTTTGCATGCCAAATCCCCATGTTTGCAGATTATTAATATCAAATGAATGTGATGCTGTTAGCTAAAGCACAGTCAAATGTATCTCAAGCACTTATGTGAAAAGCTACCTTTAATAACATTTTATATGGTCCTCTTTAAAGATATTTGCATTGAATTCTATTAAAAATTAAACTCCATTAAAAATTAACTTTCTATAGATGTTAGAGCATCGATTGTTTGAGGCCACACAGTAAAAGAATGGCCAAACTGGAATTGAAAACAAACCCAAAATGTTAATCTTTGAAAGGTCAAACCAACACTGCCTTACATGAAAGGCCAGTAAGGACAAACTAAATAGATTCGTGTCCTAGCTTCTCCATCTCATTTGATTTCTGACTTAAATAGACATTTTTTATTCCAGCCTAATATTTATTTACTTCTCATCAGGCTATTGCAATCTGTTTGGCCATATAGAAGGGACTCTTAAGCTATAGGTAATTATGTCAATGTTCTCAGTAATGTTTCCACTCAATACTAGATTCTAATGTCCAAGAAATATCCAGATTTCTGCTAAATATGTAACTGTCTAAGAAAGCACAGTCACTGTGTTTCAGTCACTGCATAGCAGAGATCTAACTCAGAAAAGATTGCAGTTTGACCAAACTGCAGAGATCCAGTTTTAAAGAAAAGGGACTTTCTTTCAAGTTTGCATTTCTGATTGAGAAAACCCCATTAGAAAACAAAAGCTAGACAGACAGAAGACTCAACACCTCTTAAGCTTCTTATTGTTTGAAGAATAACACAGTGTTAATTCATTAATTTACAGGGCAAGAGTGTAGAGCATTGAGAAAAAATGTGCTCACTTTAAATTTTATCAACTCTCATATTTCCTGTAAGCAGGCCAAAGAAATCTGTTTTTAATTTGAGTTAGATGTTCAGTTAAGTTCTCTCTGTGCTAGCTGGCTTTTACTGTTGTTATTGGGAACTGTTTTTCTGTTATTAAAAATAAAAAACTACTGCCACTATGTAAGTAATTTACTTTTTAACCTTTAAAACAGGCATAACCAATATGACATTAGTGAGATGTGACACCTATTGAAAAGCTCCCCAAAGTATATTGACACCACTGCCAGGATAAGTGTTCTCTAACACCGTTGCAAAACAGGAGACAATAAAAGAGGAGCACTAGGAAGGTGAATGTAAAAGGACTGAAGAATTCCAGTATGAGTACACTTGAAAATGCTGCAAAATTATTTCCTGATGATTACCATTGATATGGTATGTACTCTTATTTTGAAGCAATATTGATCATTTCCTGCTGTGGTATATCATGATCACACACAGAGAAACTGCAAACTGAAGATAAAATGGCACTGTGAAAACCACCCTTAGATGCCAGTGTAACAAATGCTCAGTTGGTGTAGGCTGTGTTCTAGATAAAAGTGCAATGCCCAAAGGTAGCACTTGTGCATTTGTGTTTTGCTGGTGTAGTTTTCACACAGAGAAAAACTGCTCAATTTACATGTGCTAAATGAACACACACCCAAAGTCTGTAAGGGCCAGCATGAAAGACGATGCTAATGGAGACAGGATTAGAGAAGTCTGCTCTGTTCCAGATTACACTTCACCAGGAGACCTGCAACATTCATTATCTTTGAAGCAGTTTTTTTTAATATTGAATTGAAGGACAATGAAATTATTCTGCTCCAACTACTAAGTGATTTCACTGCACCTATGAAACTTTTTTGCTGTGTAGTGAATCAAGTCCTTTATTTACACTGTTGACATCTGGTTCAGCCACAAATGATGTCAAAATAACTGGTTCAGGATTGGTTTCCTAATGATTTTTGTCCAAGCCACTAAAAAAAATTCTTTTTCGTAAGCCTGGATACATTTCAAAATCTGTCTCAATGTGTAGTATGGAGGAGATGTGCCAGTGCAAACCTAGTAAGGGTAGGGTGAGGTTCTGTATGGAGTAAGGAAATCAAAAGAGCCATGTTTTAAAACTTACTGACAGGGGAGAAATTGCCTTCAATTCTCCCTAATTCCTTTTTCATTTCTATCTTGCTTTTCACAAAGTATCCAACATGCACTTTAGGATAGCTATGAGAAGGACTTGGCTACATAAGTGTTATTTGCTCTCCATCTCTTAGAGCTGCTTTCTGTGTAAGCAGCTCATGAAATTTTTAAATTCCCAGCCCATTTGCAGTATGTGACAGAACAACAGAAAGCCTGGAGGAAAAGACACATGCAAGGCTCCAAGGCAAACCAGATGCAGTCACTTCAAGCTACTGAAGCTTGCAGAGAACCCTAGAAAAGATGGTCCAGATCTCTTTCCATTACCTCTGTTGGTTTTGCTCCTATGACTTCCAAAACTGTTGAAGCTTCTTGTATTTCCCATTCCTATGTTGAATCATCTTCTTTTCTGGGACACATCCAATTCAGAGAAAACAGCCAGCATACCAGGAGAACCAGGCTTCTGCTAGGTGCAAGTCTGTCCTGTATATGAATGCAGGCCAGCCAGCTGCTTGTAAAGACAAGGACAATGGGAGAATTCTACTAGGCACTCAGGAAATAGCCATGTGAAATATCAGGAAATAGCCATATGAAATACTTGAGATTTTAAGTATCACATCTAAATCATATCTGAATGACCCTTGATGAGGTGAATCTTTAGGGAGCTGCACTCACAGGGGTGCTTTCCCTTTTTCCTTAATATGTCAAGGGCATACAAGCTGACATATTCACCTACCCCAACACGAAAACCTTTCTCAACAATACTGAAAAACATTGACTGTAATGAGAAACAAACAGATTTCTTGAAATTTTCAGAGGGAGAAGCAAGTGAAAGAGAAAATAAAGGCGAAAAGCTACCAAATGATAAAAAATCCTCAGTTTGAAATGAGTGGAGGTGTTTCCATGAATATCAAGACCTTTGGACTTACCCTAAATGCACTGTAATTAATTGGATGAACACCCTGCAGTAAAATACACTTACAAGGATATGCATTGGATAGCTGGAAGTAGATGCTTAAGCCTAAATTGTTTTGCAGACTCTTCCAATTTCACAAAATTAGAAGAGAATAAGAAGAAAAAGAGAAAAAATAAACTCAGTACAACATAGTCACTGTAAATTGAGAAGCACTTTTTTTCTTTAATGTATTTCTAGGCAATAAAAATAGACTGACCTTCCAAAGCTGCAAGGCTGACCTTTACACTGGGGTGCAGTTAATGGATTCGGTCGTGAGAGGCCTGGAGCAAATGTCCAAGGTGTTCTGCAATACAAAGCAATGGTAAGGGCTGGCTGCTGTCAGCAGTTCAGATTACAGTATGCTGAAAAACAAGGCAGCGGTGGAGGGGCGGTTTTGAGTTTGTTCTGGTGTTAAGGATTTTTTTTTAAAACCATGCTACCTCAAAGACAGATCCACGGAGTTTGTAGTCTTGTCCACACACTATATATAGCACTTAAACTCTGGCTGACATCATGTTTTTATAGCAGCGCAGCCTATCAGGATGGAGCCGGCCGCCCGGCGCCGGCCCTGAGGCAGCGGGGCGGGAGCGCTGAGGGAACTCGCGGAGCGGGGTTCCCATCACGGCGAGGAGCGGCTGGCTCCAGAGGCATCAGCCGGGGTACTCCAGCAACCTCTAAAGCCACCGAGCCCTCAGCGGAGTGCCCGATAAACCGCCCAGAGCCCCGGACCCAGGTCCCGGGCCCCGCCGGGACACCTCTCGTGCCTGTGCGCGCCAGCCGAGTGTGAAGGCGCTGCTGGGGCTGTGGCTCTAGAGGCTGAGACAGGACACAGGTACCACCACGCTGCGCTGTCCGACAGCCCGGCCGGGCTGCAGGGCCCAGCCTTGCGGAGAGATCAGCCCGCTCGCTGCCGCAACAGCGTAGGGCAAGGGGGGAGAGCCAGAGACACCCCTGAGGTAGCTCTGGGATAAGCCCGGGGTACCCCTGAGGTATCTCCTCCCTCCAGGGCGCGCTTCGCGGGGCCGCCGGCGGAGAGCCGGGACTGGGAGCTGAGAGGCGGGCTCGGCCCGGCGGGGCGGGGCCGAGAGCGGAAGAACGGGGCCGGGCAGGGCCGGGCACAGCGGGGCCTGGAGCGGAGGGGCGGAATCGACGGGGCGGGACCAAGGCTGGAGAGGCGAGGCCGGGTGGGGCCTAGAGCGGAGGGGCGGGACCTGACGGGAAGAGAACGAGAGCGGAGGGGTGGAGTAGCCCCGGCCCGGCCGTCCCGCAGCGCCCCCGGGGCGGGTCCTGGGCTCTCGCGGGAGCTGCGCCGGCGCCGCCCGTCTGCGAGCGCGGCCGCCGCGGAACCAATAAACTTTGTTAAAAAAAAAAAAAAAAAAGGGGGGCAAGAAAAGGGCAGGAAAGGAGCGGTGCCGCCGCGGCTGCGGGCAAGTGCGCCACTGACCGTCGAACCCGCCCGGGGCGGTCGCTGCGGGCAGCTCCATCCCCGGCTCCGCTCGGCCTCGGCAGCCGTCGCCCTCCGCGGGGAGCGGCGCCTCCGCCGCTCTGCGGCCCCGCTCGTGAGTATGGTGGAACGGCTGCGGTGGGCAGCGCTCCCCGCTGAGGGCGGCGGGGCGGCTGTGAGGGGCCTGGCGGGGCACTCCGGCAGCGCCGGGGCGGGCGCGAAGAGTGACAGGTGTCAGGCTTCCCCTCCCCGGGGCGCTCCTGTAGCTCTGGCTGCGGGCCGGGCCGCGCTGTGGGACGGGAGCTGCTCCGGGTGCTCCGGCGGCGGTCCCCTGGCGGAGCAGGGCTGGGCTCTGCCTGACAGCTCGTCCCGTACCCGCCTCTCCTCCGCCCTGCCCTGCGGTGCCGTCTCTCCGCACTCCCCCGGCACAGGGGAACATGTAAGCGCGACCGGTGGCGTGAGGCGCTCCGGAGCCGCTATGTCGTGCGGGGGTCTCCGCTGACCCGCGGGTTTTGTGTGTGTTCCCTCACGGCAGGGCTTGCCTCTCCCTCCCCGCACTGAGAGTCCCGGCGCGGCGGGAGCGCCGGACGCGCGGCCGCAGCCATGCCGGGCACTAAGGAGACGCGGCTGCTGCACCTCGCCGAGATGGAGAAGCTGGATAAAACCCTCTTCAGGCTGGAGCAAGGTAGGTCGAGGTGTCGGGGCCGGGTGAGAAGGAAATGGCTGGGACATTGTCATCGTCTTTGGATGGCAGTGGAAACAGACCTCAGCATGAAGTGGGGGAGTTTTGGGGGTGTGCGGGGGGTGTTTTTGGTTTGGGTTTGGTTGTGGGTTGGGTTGGTTTCTTTTGTTTTAATTTGTTTCCACTATGGGCTCCACACACGGTTTAATCTGACTCGTTAAACTCCTGAGAAAAGAAGAGCAGATTGGCCAAGAGCCGTCAGTCTTCATGGGACTGAAGTGCAAAGTGTTCTTTTAGATAGGCCTTGTACTTCTCCTTTTATAGCCTGTACTTCAGTGATCTGAAAAAGTCCTCATAAGTCAAGGTCTCCAACGTTTATCTTCTTATGCAACATCCCATGTTTTAATATTATAATTTTGAAATCTATCACTAATGTTAGCATTTTGCAAAGTCTGCAGGTTTGATGTAGTGTTTCAGAATATAAGCTCTTTAGTAACTCCTAAATCTTGTTATCAGATTTGCTATATTATCAGAGCTATGTGTCCTGGAGCATACTTCTAAGATCTTGATATTATTTTTCCCTGAGAGTATTTTAAGTCCATTTGTAAAAAAACCTCCAAAACCCATCCACTAATTGCTCCACTATTATGCTGCTCAGCAAATTTAGACTATAAAACTAAAGCCCTTGTCTTTAAAAACATTTTTAACATTTTTAAATTTTTGCAACAATTTTTATTAAGAGATTTTGTGGATTTTGTTATGATATGTTACTAATCTAGGAACATAGAGGAGCAAGATTTTGGTTCTTGAGATTAAAAATTCTCTTCAATTATATTGACTCCAAAATCTTCTGACCAGCCTAATGTAAGGAAGTGTCGTGTCAGTAGTGGAGATGTGCAAAGTTGATCCTAACTTTGATTTCTAACTTATCCATCCAGTTGTGTAAATTTTCTTGAAAGAAAGGAAACAGAAGTGCGTGGCTGTCAAACATTCAAAGTGCCCCTGCTGGGAGCAGTCTCTGAGAGGGCATAGCTAATTTTGAGCACAGCATTCCTGATGTCAGTATAACTCTTAGAGGAAATAAGATATCAATGGCATATATCCCTGTGCTCTAATTTTAGTAATCCCTGTAACAAAATGTCAGGCCAGTACAGAAGAGAGCATACTTAACCTTCTAGAAGTGGTTTTATACATAAATATATTGCATTCAAATGAGCTTCATTTTACCTCACAGACATTCAGATAGGAAAACAACTGCTTTGCCTGGTGGGTTTTGGTGCGGTGGTGATTTTGTTATTAAGAGAAACACAAAGCTGGATAACACTTATGTTTAAATGTATTCAGACATTGAATTCTGGTATTAGAGTCTCCATGATTCTACTTAATAAGCAAGTGGTTTTTTCAGCCTAAGATACTGGAACTTGGTGTCCAGAATTTTTTTGATTCTTGTGATTCATTTTCTGTGTACAAATAATTTGCTCCTTTTTTGCAAGTACTCAGGTTTCTTTTACTCCTAATTTTGTAGACTGCTAGGGCTAGTAGGTGGTTTACTGCACTTAACTACATCACTGGCATGTACTGTGTAAGAACTTATATTTGTTTCATTTACTTGAAAGAACCCTGTAATTGGTCGCTTGTGATGGTGACCCTGATACCTGCAAGTGGAAACCTTTCTAAAACCTCTTGACTAAACAGAATTTTTTATGTCTAACTCCATAAAGTACATAAGTTTCTAGGTTCTAATTTTTTAACTTGATTTCTTCTCATTATCACAGGTATCTTAAGCTTAAACTTAAGCCTCTTTCTATGTGTGTGTGTGTGTGACCTGAAGCCCATATACAAGACTCCCTTTGATTTGTTGAGCTCTCTGAAAGTTTAACAATTCATATGTTGTGGATCACACACAAGTATATATAATTCTTCAGTTAAAAGCATAAGGAATTCACCTGTTTAGTGAATCCTCAGTGAATAATGGAAGTATTTGAAATATTTTCTGTTTTTTAAATGTGTTCCTAATTTTTTTCAGATGTTTTAATGGGTCAGCCTACTACATAGACTTGGTAAACCTATGTACTTAAAGACTACATAATCCAAAATCTACATAAAATTGTGTGTAGTCTGATCATGGTGTTTTGCTGTGTTTTTAAAACTTTGTGTAGCAAAGACAAACATATTGGAAAGAAGATGAATGGTGCCATGTAAGTAAAGGAAAAAGAGTATGTGTAAAGTATGTGAAGAGCAATGTTAGGAAGGAAGGGAGAGATGATGCAGTTTTGAGTGCTGCAATATAAGAAAGGTTTAAACCTATTAGAGAATGTCCAAAGAAGAGCAGTGAAGATGGTGAAGGACCTTGAGGGGAAGCTGTCTTAGGTGTTGCTGAGGTCACTTGACCTCATTGCAGTCTGCAACCTCCTTGTGTGGGCCAGACACTGATCTCTGCTCTGTGGTGACAGTGACAGGACCCAAGGGAATGGTGTGCAACTGTGCCAGCGGAGGTTTAGGTTGGATATCAGGAAAAGGTTCCTTACCCAGAGCAGTTTGAGCACGGGAAGAGGCTCTCTAAGGAAGTGATCACAATACCAAGCCTGACAGAGTTCAAGAAGCATTTGGACAACGCTCTCAGGCGCATGGTGTGATTCCTAGGGAGTTCTTTGCAAGGCCAGGAGTTGAACTTGAATGGTCTTTGTGAGTGCTTTCCAGCTCTAGATATTCTGTGATTCTGTGCTGTTAGAAATAATAATTCTGCTGAAATTTGTGGCAGATATGAGGGTGTTATTAACATAGTAGCAAATTAGGAATTGTAATAAGAGACTAGAAATACCTAGTTCTCCTGATAGAGTGATTTTACCTTTTCTCTTTTTTTTTTTTCTTGAGGTTTTGAGCTGCAATTCCGATTGGGCCCAACTCTTCAGGGCAAGGCCGTTACTGTGTACACAAATTATCCAGCTTCTGGAGAAGTATTTGATCGCCACAAGTTCAGGACACTATCATGGCACAATCCCACAGGGAAAGAAGATGACTCTGACAAGTACTGCAAGTTGGATCTCCAAATTTCTGGGTCATACCAGTACTATTTTAGTCTTGGGTAAGTGAAATTTGTATACCTGCAGCCAAATGCTGTTTGTTCCCTTGGTCTACATCTTAACCTGAAACAAACCCTTTTTTTCCATGCATTTTTCAAATTGCGACCATGAGACCAATTAGAATCCACCAATGGAAGACAGTAACTGGTGGTTATATAGTTCTTTCCGATGCAGAATGTACAGAACCAAGTTGATCAACTTTCTGTGACTGCTGGAGAAGCAATCTGTTTTTATAAGTCTTCAAATCCATCAGCATGCCAATTATCTCTATGATTATTTTGTGCTTTATCCATTGACTTTGAAGGTTGTTTTGCATCTAGCACAGAGATAGAATTCTTTACTTCATCTTTTGTTTTAGTGGGACAACTGCAGAAGAGAATGCCATTATATGTAATAATTGTAGTCTGGTATTTTGTGTCTCTGTAAGATGGTTGGTTAGGTTCTTCAGGCTTTCAGCCAGATACCTTCCTGAGGATGGGACTCAAAATGTAGATCTGTGTGTAATAGATGGGCAGTTGTGCTGTCTGTTTCAGTATGCTAAAAGGAAGAACCAGTACTCCATCTCAGAAAATAACAAAGGTATCTCACTTTTCCAGAGTTTAAGCTCTGTATCCCATTTGTATTCTTTAAGTTCAGTAGAGACATGATGCCTAAGAGATGAACATTTGTGTTTACTATTTTCTTCATGTGTCGTGGAGTCCTGTTCCCCTACTCTCTCCAGCCGCTGTAGTGGATTATTGTGTTTCGGAAAACCTGTGCTATTTGAATTCTCTCTCTGAAACTGACTGGTACAATGGGTGTTAATTATACCATTGAAAATTATTTTCTCCTAGAAATGAAAAAAGTGGTGGAGGTTACATAGTTGTGGATCCCATTTTGCATGTTGGAGCTGATAATCATGTACTGCCTTTGGATTGTGTTACGCTCCAGACGTACCTTGCTAAGTGCCTGGGACCTTTTCATGAATGGGAAGATAGGCTTAAAGTGGCAAAGGAAACAGGTAATGCTAATAAACATATTCATGGGTAGAAGTTTTTGTTTTATGATCAAAACCCAAAGTTACATGGAAGAGCTTCAGTGTAAACAATTCACAGATTCTTCGTTAGTTATATATTTTCTACTACTTTCAATTTTTTTAACAGATTAAGTCAGTGAATTGATTAAAGTATTGGCAGAGGGGCAAAAATTCAGGGATTTCCTGATATGGGAAATCACTTATTTGTTTTCATTTCAGAGAGACTTGAAAGTTTGTAGAACTGACAGGATAATTTTTAAAGCATGTGTTACGTAGAATTTAAAGAGAAAGATTCAGATTAATTTACATTGGTTATTCCAAACTCTAGCTGTAAGTAAACAAGTGCAGCTTATTATGCTTCTTTCAATTAACTTCAACTATTTTTTTTTCTCTTTAAATAAATGGTTTTTTTATTATATAGGTTACAACATGATTCATTTTACGCCACTACAGAAGCTTGGACTATCTAGATCATGTTATTCATTGGCTGACCAGTTAGAAGTAAATCCTGAATTTTCAAACCATAATAAAAAGTGCACTTGGAGCGATATAGGGGCGCTTGTGGAAAAAATGAAAAATGAATGGAATATGCTTTGCATCACAGATGTAGTCTACAATCATACTGGTATGATTTTCACGTGTTAATAACCAGATTGGTCCTATAATCATATTTCATTATTTCCCTTAACTTCTCCCTCTTGAACCCATTTTTAGTAACTCTCAAATCCAGGACAACCCCTTGCAATTATAACATCTCTGCAACAGGTATAAAAGAGCTTAGTATTGCTATTGAAAGAGTGAGGAGAGCCCTTCTTAAAATGAATTAAGTTGTGTATCTGTATTTGCATTGTATTCCTGTCTTCATGATCTGCAGTGTGCATGTCCCATATATTTGAACAAGAGTCTGTATAATGAATTGTTTGAGCATAAACTGAGTACTTTGTTGTTAATCAGGGTATTAAGCTTGTAGCTGCTTAAAAGTAACTGCTCTAATTTGGGTCTAACATGCAGACTGAAAACAGAGTTGGAACAAGAAGGTAGGACTAAGTTGTTACAGCTCAGTCTGTGGGGAAAGAAAGAGAACTTTGTGTTTTGGGGCAGGCTTTATTTTAAGCACAGATATGTTAATACATCAAAGGTGTTACTTAATTGCGTGAAGGACAGTGGATTTTCTTTTGTGTGATCTGATGAAATTTAAATTGTAGTACTTAATAATTTGTAATTTTGTTGATTATTTGGATAATGAGTTTTCTTCGTTTCTAATGCAGTTGTTACTTAATACTTTAATCCTAAAGGACATAATTACCATTCTCATAGCAGACACTACAAGAAGGGGTTATGTAGATTGATGTCTTTTGAGGTTCAAAAATGCCTAAACATAAATAATTTGAGTTTCAAGTTTATTTGCTTTTGTTCTTTGGTGTTGACCGCTGCCAAACATTCCTGTCCAATCAGTCTGCAATACAGTGCTTTCCCTGTCTGTTGAGAAGTTACTAATTATACTTGTTGGCTCTGTATCTGAGGGAATCGGTCTTTTAAACATCCTCCCAGTTCTGGATAAAAAAAATTCTTACACTTTTCAACTAAAAGCCCAGTTTCTTTTACAGATACTTGAGGTCCTCTCATTTTTTAAGAGTGTATATTTGCATGCTGCTAAGGAGAATGTTTTTTTTTGATGGACAGAAAGATTTAACTATAGTAATTACACAGCAGAATATATTTGAGAAGGAAAATGTCATGTTATTTGTAGAAAGACTTTTTCAGGTTACATTCAGAGTTAAGGTAATCTCCATTGGGATGGATGACTCTACGTTTGTACTATGGTGAAAAGATGTTCAAAAGTGTCTTCTAAGAGGATAGAAATACTCAGATTGTGGTTCTTAGATCATAAAGCAAGGCATCCTTGATGGCTTTGTTGCCTGTCATGACCCCTCAGCTTACAGTGATTCTATCTGTTGGTAGTTCCTGCTTTCTAGTGGAGACCATGTATAAAAATGGCATTGTTTCCTCTCTGCCCCCGTGGGAGCCAAGCAGCATCACCTGCAGGATCAGGCGTTAGGCTGAGATGTTTGGTGTTCACTCTGGAGTGTAGCCCGCACTGCGGGCACAGCAGGGAGCAGTGGGAATCAGTTCTGGATGTGTCTATGAGGCTCTCATGAAAGGCAGCATCTGCGGCCCAACTGGAAAAGCAGAGTCATGCACTGATGTGAAATGTCCCCGAACCTTTGGCATCCCTGCAGGAGGAGTATCTCAGATAAGCTTGCAAACCCTTTCCGGTATATTCAAATAAGAAATGTATTCATTTTTCACCAGGAGACAGGAAGAAGACAGTTGTAGTTTTATTTTTATGCTTTCCACGGCTGTAATAAATTGTATAAAGTAGTAAAACTAAAGTGAAGTAAATTATTACTTTTATTTCACAAGAGGCTGCTGTTGTACAACTGCAGTATAGCACTTGAGTAAATCTTACTTTCAAGTGCTTAGTCATATCACACACTACTTTTTCCCAGCTTTATAAAGGATCAGAAAAAGAAATCTTGGGCCGTGAGCATCACAGCTAGACGTTAGGTTTGTGTTTAATTTATGTTAAAATGAGTCACTTAAGAAAATAATTTCAGATTTTTCTAAGAAGAATGCAATTAATTTTAGAAAGTTTTCTGTAATTCTTCATCTTGGTATTTCCATATTCCTATAGTTACTTTATTCTATACACACACTCTTTACTTATTTTTTTCCTTAGCTGTAGCAAATGTAATCACCAGTGATGTTTTGGATAATTTTTCTTCTGCAGAGTTAGATTGTGAATCATTCTGATCAGGAAACAGCCTTCTGTTCTGTACCAGAACTAATGGAAGGCTTGTTGACTTTTTTTTTGCTAACCCTTTAGGTTTAAATTTTGTTGTCTTTTTAGAATTAATTGTATTTAATGATGAAATTCCTTTATAGTAAATTATAGTTCTTGTTACAAGAATGGTACAAGCTGGTTTTGCATTTTGCAGAAGAAAGTTTTTTTCAGAAGTAGTAAAATATGAAGAAGAAAAGAGCAGGGGGGAATAATCTGTTTGGCTGTTTGGCCTGGAACAGCCTGTACAGCCTAAGCTTAATATTGCTTTACATAATTTAAAATGTGGTGAGTTTAGTGGTAGGTTGTCTTTAAACATAAGGATTTTAATGTAAAAGAGTGCTCAGAAGAGCTGTTCATGTTATAGACTGAGGTAGTACATTTTTTTCCTTTTGATGTTTTTGTTTTAACTTCTTTGAACTAAGCAAACTTGGGATTTTGAATGTTATTTGTTCTGCTGTAATTCTGGACACATTAGTGACTCTTAGCAAATTAGTATGTTGAAATTGATATATTTTCTCATGTGTGAAGTACTATTTCTGTTTTACTCAGCTTTCTGTGAGGTTCTCTTTTTTTCTTTTTTTTTTTTCTTTTTTTTCAGTTTTATAATTTAGTTTTTCCATTCAAAATACTCATTCAGAAGAATACATGAAAATTACTTTCAATTAAACAGTGTTGCAAAAATAGAAAGAAATTAACTATTGGATTTTTCTTCATTGTCATACTTCAAAATCAGAATTCTGTGCTATGTATGTACTTACCTGTCCTGCTGCATGCATGCTAGTATATATTAGAATAATACACCTGTGTTCTAGTGAAGGCTCCTTACCTTCTCTGAGTTAATTTTTAATCTTCAGCATATCTTCTGGTGCTTGTTGATGCTGCTGTGGAAGCTTGGCAAATGGACACAGAGTGTAGTGTTTGGCCTGAATTAGTGTTCCATTTGCATGCACCAGACAGTGCACTCATCTTGCTGTGTAACTCAGTAATGTTGCTTCCTACAACTCAGCTTCTTTCTATGGACACAAGTGTCACAGTTAATCTTTTCTTAAATGCCCATTCAACTATGTTTTGCATTAATTATTTTTTTGGGTATGTGCACTCTTCCTCTCTGGCTGTTTTTGGCATCTTGGCAGGATGAATAATATTAAAAAATAAGCAACTTCATAAAATAATTTTGGAATGTATGTTTGGCTTTCAACACTCAAAGAATATCAGTATCTTATGTTCAGTGTTTGATGTATTTCTTGCAACAAAAATTTGCCTTTTTTTTTTTTTTGGTGTTCAGAATTGGTGATATTGCTTATTTTAATGTAAGTAACAAAAAGTTTTTCTACAGTCTCTGCAGCTGTATTTTTCACCAAAAAAAAGTCAATCAGTAATATAATTTCTGCACAGGATACTTTTGTCTATTGACATGGGAAACTTTAGTTGAAATGTAGATGAACTATATGTGCTATAGTACCTCTGCTTCTTAGTGTTAAGATGTTTACAAAATACAGTGAAGAGTTCGGCTCAGTGTTTACATTTTTGTTTGGTTTTTCCCACCTCCCTTTCTTCACAAAGCCACTAATAGTGAATGGCTCAGGATGCATCCAGAATGTGGCTATAATCTCGTAAATTCTCCTCACCTGAAGCCAGCTTGGGTCCTGGACAGAGCTCTGTGGCATTTGACTGGTATGGTGGCTGATGGAAAGTGTATTGCCAAAGGGGTTCCTCCCATGATTGAAAACGATCAGCACTTGAATGTAAGTGAATGAGAACTAAGTATAAGTTACTGAACTGTATGAATAGTTGAATAAACCTTTAATATTTCTAGGATTGTGTAAATGCACAAAAAAGGGTGTATACTTTGCAGATATGTTTAGTGAAATAAGACCTTATTCCCCCTTTTTTAAACTTTGCTTAATTATATAAACAAACAACCTTAGTAACTACTGCAATTTTTATTTTTACAGTGTTTACGTAAAATAATTTATGAAGATATATATCCAAAAATTAAATTATGGGAATTTTTCCAAGTGGATGTTAACAAAGCTGTGCAGCAATTTAAAGCCCTTCTGACTCAAGGTAAAGGAAGATGATGTTGCTGAAGCATGTGAGTTACATATTTATAATGCAGGAGACATAGGTAAACTTAACAGTCAGAGAGAAAATAAGAAAATGCTATTTTTTTGCTATGTGAGACATCCACTGTGCTGATTTCAGCATACAAGAATGCTTTGAGGGCTAGCAAAATCTTCAAAGATCCATTCAATGCCTTCGTCCACCCACATCTTGGTTGTGGTAGAATTATAAAAGTTGCATGTCTGTTAAATGTAATTCCTGTTTTTACTTTGTTTCTATTTTGTTCTCAGGCAAAATGGGCACTAAACCTGATCCAAATCAACATCTTCAAATACTTCAGGACCCTGATTATAGACGACTTGGCTGTACTGTAGATATGAACATAGCACTGGCAACGTTCATACCACACAGGTACTGCGTAAGTTAAAATCTAAGTGAAGCCAAACTTATGAAGCCAAAAAAAGATGTTCTTTTTGCAGGAAAAATTAATTTTTGATTCCTTTTAGTAATTTAACCTGAATGTTTTTTAAATCTTTTTCTAATTGTTCTCTGCTTTTGATGTCCCCTGATAAGCAACGGACCAGCTGCAATAGAAGAATGTTGTAACTGGTTTCGCAAGAGGATTGAGGAACTAAATGCTGAGCAATACAGACAAACTACTCACCATCAAGAACAGGTGTTGAAATTATTGTTCTAATGCTGAATTGTTTAAAATTGCAAATAAATGCAGGCATTTCAATAATGCATAATTCAATTACTTCCAGGCTGTCAATTGCCTTGTGGGAACTGTGGTTTATGAACGAATCGCTTGTAATGGTCCCAAGCTGGGACCTATCACTAGAAAACATCCCTTGGTTACCAGGTACATACGTGTTTTGGGGTTTTTTTGGGAACTATTAGAATGTATGCAGGGAAAGCAAGTTCAAAGTTCAATAGAAGTATACATTTATATGTAGAAATATGTTTTCTTTCACATGGACAAATGCCACTTAGCAAATTGACAGGGGTTTTTTAAGCAACAGCAAAAGCAATTTCATAAATAAATGTGATCAGAAAGCATGAGACAATGCTCAGAGCACATCAAAACCTTACATAGTGCAAATTGCTGTTGTAGGTGGAAGAGGAGTGGAACTAGGAAAGTTTACACCTTTCACGTTTTATGTACTTGATGCCACTCATATCTAAAGATCTACAGCTTTAATCTTACATTACCAGCTGGTACCATCTGTTCTTGCTTCTTCAAAGCTTCTTTCAAAATAGAAAACTCTCCATCATTTGTACAAGTTGCTCTCTTTTTTTATCTGTGTTATGTACAAGTCAATTCAAATCAGATATTTTAATTTCAAAGACAATGAATTGCAGCTTAGGTTACCGTATGTATTTGATGCTTGTCTCTTTGTTTTCTCTTTTAATTGCCTGTCTATTCCATAGGTATTTTACATATCCATTCAAAGAGCTGACTGTGGAGGAAGAAGAAACTATGATAAATCAGCCAGACAAAGCTTGTTATTTCATGGCTCATAATGGCTGGGTTATGGGAGATGATCCTCTTAGAAACTTTGCAGAACCGGGTTTGTAAAAGAAATTTGAACTCTTACAAACCATTTGATATTCTAGGAAATCAAAAAGGACTTTATTTAATCTGTCTTTTTTCCAGATGTATTCCTATGAAGCTGCAGAATAGCAGACACTAAGCTTATAGCACTTTAATTTCCCATTCAGCATGCAGATGAACTGTAAGAACTGGAATTTGAGGTACAGTTTTACAAGATTTGAGAGGGAAATTACCAGCTTTCTGCCACTGAAATGGGGATGTCCTGCCTCCCCACTTTTGCCATTGTCTTTGTTGCTTACTTTGTACTTTGTTCCAACACCAGTGCTTGTTGGCATTTCCATGAGACAATGACAGTGTGGCAGAAAAACTAATGCAATGAAAAGGTGAATAGTATTTTACTGCATTAGTGAGCAAAAACTGGATCCTTGAAAAGTCCACTGAGTGGCAGTCAGGCAGTCAAGAGATGACCCAGTTAATCCAAATTAAGTATGCAGATTACTTGGAAAGGTAAAATAGAGCATGAAATCACCATGCATTAAAATAGTGCATTCTGACTCCTTTGGGGACAGTGTTGATATCCAATAAAAGCAAAAAAGGCTTGTGTTCAGAGTAGCCATTCACTTGGTAAACAAAATGAAACAGGCCAGTTTAATTGTAATTAAAAACCATCTGAAAGTTTTGAGTCTGCTTTACAAGCTAATCTGATGATACTGCAGCATGATCTGTAGTTAGCAAACATTTAATTTCTGTTAAGTAATCTACACTCTTTCACTAAATTATTTCCTTTTATTCTCTTTCTCAAGGATTGAGATAAGAATACATTTTTCAAGAGTGTTTTTGTTCAGTTGCCTTCAGATTATTTCCCTCTCTTCTAGGCAGACTTTTGTATTTTTTTCCCCTCTCAGTCACTGGCTTTAGTTAACATTCTTAATTTCCGTTACTGAGGTTTCTCTTGTAACTCAGTTACAGGTTTTTGAGTGCTTTATGTTTGTGTTATGCCTTTGTTTTATACCACACATTATTTCAACTGAGAACACAATGTGAAAATGTGGTACACAAAGGCACAATAAAGGAATTGCAAAACAAATGCAGCCAGTTCTCTAAATGACCCTTTGAAAAAATCCCAGTGTACATCCAAAGAAACCGTTTTTCTGCCTGTCTGGCTGTGCTGCTAGTAGTGAAGAAAAGGTTTGGCTGTGCTTTCATGAGTGTTTTGGGTATTTGTTCCTGTTTTTGACTTACTGGCTTTGGAAATCCATCACAGTCTGCTGTTAATAGAAGATAAAAATGTAAATGGTGATTGTGACAGATTATGATAACACAGTAATATTCTTTTTTTAATTTGGCCAGTGTGAGAAACCAAACTACTAATTTTGTTCATTTATTTAATGCTTTTTTCTTTTTCTGAAGTACAATTTTTATACTACTGTGAAGAATTAAAAGGAATTTTATTTCAATCTGATCAACTATTTCAGTATCGCTGTAGAATCTTAATATTCCCATGAGAGAGGTTGAAATTGTATATCAGTGTTGTGTGTACAGATTTTTGAGTTTATATGTTTTTTGTTATAATTTTTACTGTTCATTACAGTGTTTTTCTGCTCTCCAGCATAGAACATTTTGGTGCACATTCTATATTATATATATATACACTAAAGTAATTTATTTCCTTTACAGGGTCAAATGTATACTTGAGAAGGGAGCTCATTTGTTGGGGAGACAGTGTGAAACTGCGTTATGGTAATAAACCTGAAGACTGCCCATACCTCTGGGCACATATGAAAAAATACACTGAAATCACTGCCAAATATTTCCATGGTGTTCGTCTGGACAACTGTCACTCAACACCTATTCATGTAGCTGAGGTACGCAAAGTTAAGCATGCTTATTAAAAAGCTGCTGCTTATCTGTGAAATAGATCCTGCAGATTTCACAGCCACAGTGCAGGACTTGTTGCAAAGTTTAGGTGGGAATGAATCTTCCTTGTAGCATAAACATGAAATTTCTTGTCTGGTGGTGTTCAGAGATGGTGTCAGCTACATTAAACAGAAGAATGGTGGAGCTATTTCATCTTTTACTTACCTACTTTAGCTGAAATACTGTGGATGTGGATGGGCCTGGCTAACTTTTCCCTCACTGAGCTATGGATGTAGTGAAATGACTGCCAGTATCCAGCATGTCAGTTTGAGCTGGAATCATTGCCATATTTGACTGAAAGGCTGACTGGTTTATTTTTTTGCCATATATATTAAATAGGAAGTGCTTCCACTTCACAGAATTTAAAAGCTGGTATTGAACTGCAAAAAGTTTCGTCTGGCAGGTGTATTGCTAAGACTAGTGCTGCTTGTTTCCCATGGAGCTGACTGCACCCAGAAGTTGTATTTGCCAGTAAATTGGCTCTAAATAGGTTTGAATTAGTGCTGCTTGTTAGTGCTTAGTCTCAACTTTGTAAGAGAGTTTACTTAAATCTGTGAAGAGCACTCTAAAACAAGTTGATTTGCCCACACAAGTTGTAAGTATCTCTTAAATGCAGCCATTTCAAAACTTCTGCCATTCTTTTATTTAGTGTTACTATTTTTGGAACAGTAACTGCAAAGGCTTAAATTGGAGTGCTGCTGAGATTTCTTAGTTCCATAGGTATCTCTTTGCTCTTGTATTTTGAGCTAAGATTTTGTTTTAAAACAAAGTAGTTAGTCCAAAGTCTACAGAAAATTTCCTAGAATTACTCAATCCATAAGTAATATCCGTGAAATATAACCATGGTTTTCTGAAACGTCCATGTTATCGATATTTTTACTGTGCTGCATATATGGATGATTCATTTATGTTGTTAACATTCATGTTAATGTTTGTGTATACATAGCTGACAATGGATGTCTTGCATTAAAAATGTATTATGATCTATAGGAGATGCTAGCAACAGCCAGATCAGTCAGACCTAATCTTTATGTGATAGCTGAACTCTTCACGGGCAGTGAGTACATTGACAATGTTTTTGTCAACCGCCTGGGAATTACCAGCCTGATTAGAGGTACAATAAGCAGTTGAAAATTATGTAGGATTGTCATGTATGGTTTGGAGTTTTAAATGTGAAACTAACATTGGTATGCTTTTTTTATTTTTCTTACATATTCATGTTCTTTGCTTATGCAATTACCTTTTCTTCTTCATGTTCTGTTTAACTTCTCCTGTGTGGTATGCTCATTCTTGGTTTTGCTTATGTTTGTGTGTCCTCTTCTATGTAACAACTTGTTTTGTTCCTTAATTTTGGCTTTCTGTTTATCTTTGCTGCATGGCATTTTCCTATTGTCCAATCCCTGCCTAGCTTTGAAACTTGTCCTTTTTTGTATCTACCTTTCCCCTTTCTGTGGCTTTTTTGGCTGTGCTTTTTGCAGTACATGCTGGACACAGCTAGAAAATTGCGAGCCGATTTGTATGTAGTGGCTGAACTGTTCACAGGAAATGAGGAGCTGGACAATATCTTTGTGAATAGGCTGGGCATTACCTCCTTAATAAGAGGTAGGCTTGCTGCGTGTGTGGTCTCTCTCCAACAAGAGATAATAGATTACATGCTTTTTCCAAGAAAAAGTCTTCTACCGGATTATGCACTTTAAATTTCATGTTCCATGTAATCTGAAGTTCAGGTTCTGTATTATGACTTTTTTGATACTTGGCAAAAAATACAGTACTAGCTATAAAATAAGGGAAGACTTCCTTTGTTAGTTTACAGAAGGTTAAATATTTCACTCTTGGTCTAGTGAAGGAAAAAGGAGTTGTAGCACAGTTCTGCTATGTAAGTCGTGCATCGTGTCTGAGTTTTGTTGCATGAGTTTTTTAAAGCCTGTGAGAAATAGTTTGGTATCTGCTTTATCCTTTGTTTTCCATTAGCTTTCTCTTCCTTAACATTGTTCTATTGAATTGAATATTCCAAGGCTGTTTTTTCCCCACTGGAGAATATAGCTATATGTTTTGGTTTTATGATTGCACATCAAAATAACAGCTTCTAAATGCCACATTAACATCTTTGTGTGTGCTGTCCTGTGTGGTAGTTACTGCTGTGCAAACACTCAAGTATTCTGTTCTTTAGAGGCCATGACTGCCTACAATAGCCATGAAGAGGGGAGGTTGGTCTATCGCTTTGGAGGTGAGCCTGTCGGGTCTTTCGTTCAGCCACGTTTGAGGCCTTTGATGCCTGCTATTGCTCATGCACTGTTCATGGATATTACACATGATAATGAATGCCCAATTCAGGTGAGCACCTAAACCCAAACAAAAAAAAAATTTACCTTTAGTGTTTTCAGAAGTGATGTTTCTGAACTGTGGGAGGGCTTGATGCAACCTGGGTATCCTGAACAGTATTTAGAACAAATACAATTCATTTCAAGCTTTAATGCAGAGGGGAAAAAAAATTAGAACAGTACCCTCTAATAATTGTATTGTAATTGAGGAAATGGTGACCATGAGGTTAGTACTTTCTTTGTTAAATTGAGTGTATCTTCTGTATGCTGAATTGGAAGGATTGAATCGTCTTGGTTTCACTATTATTAATTAGCTATATTTTTTTTTCATGCAGCACCGATCTGCATATGATGCTCTTCCTAGTGCAATGATTGTTTCCATGGCATGCTGTGCTACAGGAAGTACCAAAGGCTATGATGAGTTAGTACCACACCAGGTATGTGTCTCCAGTTCCACTCCTAAACTACCTTTAAAAATACCTTTTATTCTCATCCTAGAACATGTGTTTTAATGTTGTTGGTTTGAAATTCCATGCAGTTTGCTATCTGGCCTTGCTTCAGATTGTCCAGCTTCATATGAAATTTGAACTTAGTTCAGACTTCAAGATGTGGTAGTTTTTATTTCCCAGAGTAGTTCATATTTGCTTAAATTTGGTTTTTTTTTTTACAGATCTCAGTAGTATCTGAAGAGAGGTTTTATGCAAAATGGAATCCAGCAGTACATCTGAATTCTGGTGAAGTTAATTTCCAAACAGGAATTCTAGCAGGAAGGCTGGCCATAAACAGGCTGCATCAGGAGCTGGGGGCTAAAGGCTTTAATCAGGCAAGAAGTGAGGGTAACACTGCAATTTCTTCATATGTGTGCTCTGAGTGAGCACACCTGCAATGTTATGTCTTTTTCAGGTGTATGTAGATCAAGTCGATGAAGATATAGTTGCAGTGACAAGACACTGCCCTACCACACACCAGTCTGTTGTGGCTGTGTGTCGAACTGCCTTCAGGGATCCTAAAACTTCTTTCTACAGTAAAGAAGTACCTGAAATGTGTATCCCAGGTAAACAGACTTCTTTCCAAGAGCTGTTGCACATACAAAATTTCAAGTTGTTCATGCTTTTTAACTTCAAGCACATGCAGATTAAATCCATATGAGAACTTTCAGTGTATAATGCTCCTTTTATCTGCACTAATATACATATGTCCCAAAAGTGGTTAAAGAACCAGATTTGCAATGCTTAGGATTTTCAGAAGCATTCATATTGAGTATATTCCTGCTGCAAGCTTCCCTTGAGTGTTTGGGGGAAGTTTATGGTTCTGTTTGAACTAGTAATAGTAGTGTGATGGGTAATTGTACAGAGTTCTTCTGTTGTTCTGTTACACTGGGGAAAAAGGCTAAAATTTTATCCTATTTATTGATTCCTTTGCTGTTCAGCTTTTAAATATATGTAGCTATTTTGTAGCTTGAAAATACATCTTGATAAGAACTATGTATTGAATAAGTTAATGTAAAGACAATATGTATGCAGTACATACATAATGCTAATTGATTATGCAGCGTATTTACTGCACTTAAAAGTAGCAAAGTATATATATTTTATATATTACCTGGAAATATTTCTGAAGAGAAGCTTTCCAAACTAGCTTTTAAAATATACTCAGTTCTCTGAGTGCATGTGTGCTTGTTTTAAAATCAGCCACATTATATTTTAAGATATTTACGAGAATGGTGTACCCTTTGTCTGTAAGCTACTTAAGGGATAGAGAAAATTAGAATTTGTATATTAATAATAAATTGTTACCCCTTAAAGATAAACTATCTGTAGCTGCATCTTGGAAAGCAATCTAGCACAGTCTCCTAAAATGTAATAGAGAAACTAAGAAAGCTTATGACCAGTAAAAGACGGGTTGTTATTCTCTCATCTCCTGAATTTTATGACTAATTTATTATAAAATAACAAAAATTGCCATTTTAAATACAATACAGCGTATGTGTGTGTAATGAATATTTGCCATATGATTTTGTTCTTCTGCTGTATGACAGACTTGAATATTGAATATTCAGCTTTTTCATTTTAGTTTTTGTTTCATAATTTCTAAAGAATCACTTTTTTCATTTCAAATATCCTAAGAGCTGCAACATGGTGTGACTTTTTCTAGGCAAAATAGATGAAGTAGTACTTGAGGCAAGGACTATTGAGAGGAGTGCTAGTCCTTACAAAAAAGATCTACATTTTATAAATGGATTGCCTAATTTCACAATGGAACTCAGAGAGCATATCCAGGTAATTAGCATCCTTCACCCATGTTCTGATGTAATATTTTTAAATTTGTGTTATTTTATATTAGGAAAAAAGACAGTGAATTTCAGTTGCAAATTTGTTTTCTTTTTTTAAGATAAAAGACAGTAAAATCATAAAGCAAGCTGGAACTGCTATAAAAGGGCCAAATGAGTTTGTTCAAGAAATAGAATTTGAAAGATTAACACCAGGAAGTATAATAGTATTCAGGTATGTTATTATAATTGCCATATGGCTGTGTGACTTAAAAAGAAGTGACAGGAGAGTGGAGAATAGTTCTTCTAAGTGCTGTATTTCTACAAGATCTGCATTTTTATCTACAGAGTTAGTCTGGACCCAAAGGCACAGGAGGCTGTGGGGATACTCCGCAATCATTTGGTCCAGTTCAGCTCTCATTTTAAATCTGGAAGTCTTCCTGATGATCAGTCAGCACCAATATTAAAAACTCCATTCGCTTCGTGAGTATTCTCTACGTTTCTGATATAGAACCAAGAGGGCTACTAGGGGAGCAGGGAATATTATGTAAACCTATCGAGGGCTTGTTGAGTTTTGGTGGTGATGGTACAGATGGATTTGAATTTGTCAGAGTGCAATGAGAGATCTTCTTATGTGTATAATATTAATAGGGCTGATACTGAAAAACTTCTCAGTTTAACTGCTGCCTAAAGTAGACTTTCTGACATGGTCTGCTTCTCAGTGTTGGGGTGTGATTGTTTGGATTTGATTTTTGTACTTAATACTGTGTTTCTAAATAAACACTGAAACATCTGAGAAAATCTTGGAACACTCTAAAAATCAGGCTCCTGATTTCCAAAAGAAAGTATTGAGAGAATTGTATGTATTTTAGTATTTTAATTTAAGTTGTAAATGAGAATTGTTTGTAAAATCCTGTCCCTGTTTCCCTACTGATGTTATTTTGAGTTTGATTTTTTTTTTTTTTTTTTCCCCCCCCCACTGTCTTTTCAGAATTGCATCTAAACTAACTTTGGCAGAACTGAATCAAGTGCTGTATAGATGTGAGGCAGAAGAACAGGAAGATGGTGGAGGCTGTTACAATATACCAAACTGGTCGCCCCTAAAGTATGCAGGCCTCCAAGGTAATAGTTTCAGCATTATTTTTTCTGTCAAGTAAAAAAAGTAAATAAGAGCTGCTTGGTTAGATAACATCAAAAAGCTGTTGTATTGCTGCTGCTGTTGCTTGGTAAAAAAGGTGATTTTTTTTTTTTTTTTTTTCTGCTTGAGCACTAATTGGTTTTGTACCCAGACAATCTCATGCTAGAACAAAACATCTCTCTCTCAATGTTTTGAAACTTAACACTGCAGCCCAGTATGTTTTAACACCACTGCCTTGACTTTTAAAGTAGAAAGAAAACAAATACACTTCCAGTGAAAAGTTGCATTAATCTAACCTGAGGCATTACCGGATTACTGAGGAGTGTCTGTCATTTTTCAAATACAGGAATTCCATCATGCTGATTATTTCCAATGATTTTCATAAGTTTTTAGGATTGATGCTGAGCAAACTAGACTTGAATTGTAGTTTAACTTATTATGCAGGACGGAGAGAAACAATCCAGTTAAAGCATCTCTTGCCATGTACCTTTTCCTCTTGAATTGTAGTTGCTGTTTGTGATAATAACGTGTCTTTTAATACAGCGTTGGTTTTATGTCTTCAGGGTTAATGTCAGTGATGGCAGACATTAGACCAAAGAATGATTTGGGCCATCCATTTTGTGATAATTTAAGATCTGGGGACTGGATGATTGATTATGTCAGTAATCGTCTGATTTCACGTGCTGGAGCCTGTGCAGAAGTGAGTAAAAATATTTATTTGTTGACTTTGGAGTTCTAAATGGATAGTTTTTTAATTTTCAGTTACTGATACATTTTTTAAATTCGGACTATCTAAACATATTTCTTGTCTAGGCAATTTCTTCTAGTAGATTAAATCACTAATATGTTTTTCTTCCTTCCCTCAGTCTGCAAAAGGGAAATGACAAATATATAGGTCATGAAGGTGTTGTTAGCTGTTGCATGAAGGCTTGCAGGACTTCCACGCTGTTTTACTTCTCCTCGAATAAAAATTTAAACTACCAATACTTTTTTTCTTCTGGGTTTTGGAGTGATTTTTTGGAGTTTTATTGTTTGTATTTTTTTAAGAAAGTACTTTCAAGACAGTGCCTAAATACTACTGCATACATGAGTATGATACAGTTAAAGTCAGCCAAGCACTGGGAAAACAGGAATTACTGAGATTCAGGGTTCCTTTACAGCTGCATTGCAATGCAGTCCTTGCCTTTGTCATAGTTTACTTTCCTACATGGAAGCTACTTTTTGATTGACAAGACCTGGTTGTTGGAACTTATCTAACAAATACAGTAATAAAGGCTTTAACATTCTTATTTCATTTTATTCATGAAGTCAAGTCTAGTAATACAAAGCAGAAGAATGGATAAAGCAGTCTAATGTACTGAAGCTAATGCTAAATTTGACCTGAGAAACAGAGCTTTTCTAGAACACAAGTTAGTATGATACTTGCTACATTTACTGCTCTTCAAAGACTGTTACTTTTTTTTGGTGTATTTTTGAGTTCTTAATTTGTAATGTCTCATGCTGTTTCAAAAATTTAAGCCACATGAAACTACAGTTTTGCTGTTAGTATAGTTCTTATCATGTGATATTTTGACAGGTGCATTCTTTATCCGCAAGGCTTAAATCTTTGACTTACTAGAAAGTTGTCATAATCTTATTAGCAGGACTAGAAGGAAAGAAGAATACTTTCCAGATGTCAAATGTATTGCAGTGATATAAAGATGTGAAACTCTAGAATCCTGAGTCCAAGACACAGATCTACAGTCATATTCTCTAGTACCTCTACATAATTTAGTTCTGATAACATTTTATGCTTGGTCTTCAGCTTCATCTCTTCAGTCCTGTCTTTTTACCAATGCAAAACTTCCTTCCCATGTTTGGATTATAGTTATGCCTTTTGCTACTTAATTTTAATAACAACTTCATGATAGTTCATTTTTTGACTATAAGACTACAAAATATAGTCTTCTATACTTCACATTTTTACCCATTTATTTTTGATAGTATAGATGCAATATACATTTTTCTCTACTAATTTTCTTAGAGTTCATGTCTTTTAGCTGAAGGTTTGGAGAAGAAGGATACAGCATAATTGGGGTGTAATACATGTAGAAAAACTGTAACAATATGGATCCTGAAAGCACTGGCTTTTGAAGTCTGATGGATCAAGTTCTAATTCTATTGTATTTTAATAGGTTGGTAAATGGTTGAAGGCCATGTTTGTCTACCTAAAGAGAATTCCACGTTACCTCATCCCATGTTACTTTGATGCCATTTTAGTGGGAGCATACACAACACTTCTGGATGTGGGATGGCATCAGATGTCCAGGTATGCTTGGTCTTTTTATCAGAGCTATAAGGGCATCTGTATATATCAGAAGCTCTTATCTGGAGAATGTAATTGGAATATTTTCATACTCCTCTAATGTAAAAAGGTGAAATTGGCATAGAATTACCAACTCCCATCTTCTAACAGTGGTAGTTTGGAAGAGTGAGTTCAGACACCTATCCAGCGTTTCAAATTATAACTGCTGTTGGCACTGTGCAATAGGAGGAAGAAACCCTCAGCCAGAATCTTTTGGCTAAAGGCTTTGGAAACTTTTTTTTTTTTTGCGCTATAATTTTAGTACCAATGCAATGATTCCTTAAAATTCAGGTAACTAAGAAAATGCAATCCAATATTTGATGCTGATACTTCGTTTAACACTTCTCCACTATTACCCCCCGTTATCTGAGCATTCTGCTTACTTTTTGAAATAACTGTTTAATCTCCAGAGTCTGCTTCTTTTTTCTTGCAAAAGGAAGCGAGATGGATTTCATGGAGACTCTATTCTGTGAATATGCTAAATAAGTTGATATTGTTTTGTAAAAACAGGGATGTTAAAGTGAGAATAAAATTTGGTATGGCTGTGAAATCATGGAACAGAATATATTTTATGAAGAAATGCTTGGAGATCAACTAGTCAGGAATGGAGATCAACTGTTTCAATCACTGCCTTAACAGGTTTTTTGAGTTGCAGTTTTTGTATATGTATGTAAAAATATGATCTCTAAAAATACTGAACTAGTTTTGACAAACTTTTGTTCATAGTAAAATATTTCTTAGCATATTTTGGAAGTCTTAGGTCTGTGTATAGGCATTAACTAAACCAAAACAACTTTTTTTAAAACTCTTTTCTAGAAGTACATGTTATAAACACTTCTGCTGTCATTAACTAAGATTTGACTCAACACTGGGCACCCATTTTAGCAAAACAAGTGATTTACAAATTAAATCTTAGATAAAAAATCAGTTAATGCAAAATGCTAGTATTAATTCATTGCTAGTTTTTTATATTTCTTATATGTAAGGCTTGTCATAGCCATCTGTAAATGAAAAAGCATTTTTCATAGCCATCTGTAAATGAAATAGCATTTTATAGACTGCTATTGTTGAATGCAAAGTTAGTTTAATTTAATTATGTTGAATTACAGCTTTGTGCAAAATGGATCAACGTTTGTTAAACACCTTTCCTTGGGTTCAATTCAGCTGTGTGGGATAGGAAAATACTCTTGTCTGCCAGATCTGTCTCCTTCCTTGCATGATGTTCCCTATAGGCTGAATGAGATTACAAATCAGAAAGAGCAATGTTGTGTTTCCATGGCAGCTGGTAAGTGAGAACAACCATTAAAAAAAGAAGTCTTCCAAAACAGTTAAACTAGTTTTAGTAACTATACTGAAATTTTCTGCATCATATTTGAGAGCCATATGTCAGAAACTATGGATAAAATGTAGTAATTTCACTCACTTTTGCCATGTGTTGAAGGTCAATTTTGCTCATGTTAAAAGTATGTGAGTTTTCTCTAGCAGTACTCATGGTAGTTGTGAGGGAGAGCTTGATTATTTTACTGTATTTGTTGTTACCTTATATAGAGATGTACAAAAGTGTTGCTTTCCTTTCCAGAAGACTTGCTTGAGGTGACTATACTTATCATAAGGGAGTTTAGTTTATTTTTTATAAATGTGAATTTTAAAGTGAATTGTAATGGAGTAACAAGAGTGACTTTATGGTTTACAAGTTCTCAGAAACAACCATTAGCAGAAGAGTTCCTCATAGGAAACTGTCTCCAAAAGGAAAGAGCATAAAAGCAATCAGCAAGTAGTATTTATACCTCCAAATGTTCTGCCAGCATCTGGCAATCTTCCTATGGGCATTTGCCTATGCCCAAAGTATTATCTTCTGTGGCTTAGAATGGATTTATTTTGGTTCTGAGTTGGCTCATTCCTTTTCTGAAGCCATGGAAACTTTTAAACATCTACAGATGCAGTGGCATCTTTCTCAGTGAAGTGCTTTTCTTCTTTTTGCCATCACTCTTGTGTAGCTTTTATGCTTTTAGTTTCTGGATTTTAATAACATTCCATTTGCCTGCTTTAGTGTTACCTAGAAGCACAGAGGCACAGTGTTCCCTTAAACTGGTCATAAAGATTAATTACACAGAAGGGTTTGGTTTTAAATATTCCTTTCACATACTCTCTGGTAGCTGTGCCTGATATTTTTAAATTGTACACAGATTATCTTCTCCAATGCTGCTGCCATGTACTACAAATTTGCAGAGATGTGGAGGCCATATTTGAGAATTAGTAAATACATTGTTAAAGTAAGTGATGGAAGTGAAATGTTCTACCAAGCATGCACAAGAGACTGCTGGTTTGAAACTTTACCATATGGAATTTCTTTTTAATAGATCATAAAAGGAAATAAATGGGAGACAAGTATGGACTTTATTGTTGTCATTATGCCTTATCAGTTAGAATCATTCTTCAAGCTACGTGTTATAATATCTGCAGTAAAATGTAGTTCTATAAGCTACCGGAAAAGAGAAGCAGGATGTCTTTTCACAGTGTCTGAGAACAGTCTCATCCTCTTTATGCTGCTGAGATGCCACAACTCTCATGCATAAACACTTGCCAGCAAAGTGTTACAATCTTGTCATAGTTCTGATTTTTTTTTTTTTGTTAGTTTTCTTTGTTTCTTTTAGTTAACTTTTGGTTAAGTTGCCAGGCGATTTAATAAAAATTAAAATGTCACTGCTACTGGTATGAGAAATGTGTTTGTGTGATCTTGAAATTCTAGAAGAGATTGTTCTAGAAAAGGGTATATTTAATTCTCTCAAGAACTCCATCTAGGAGATTGTTTATTTGAAATATCTTAAGCTAGGAAAAAGTTATAAGTGAGGACACATTTTTTTACTTCTGGTTATTTTATTCATGTTTGCTTGGAGATTTCTGATATATCAATTAATTAGATGAATAATGACATTTCTTTTCAGGTTTACCTCACTTTTCTTCTGGAATTTTTCGTTCATGGGGAAGGGATACCTTTATTGCACTAAGAGGTCTGCTGTTAGTCACTGGGCGCTACCTAGAAGCAAGGTAAAACTGGCCTAGCCTTGGTTCTTGATGGCTTTGTAGGCAATTAGGAAAAAGCAGTGCTCTCACAACCTGAGCTGATGCACAAGCTGTTAGAAACAGTTGATGTGCAGTTTAAAATTTTAATGGCACTAGGCATATTTGGGAGCTCCCTCTAAGTGGGATTAAAAATACTACTCAAATACTCTTTTACCTTCTTAGCACTGTTAGAGAGCTAGTGTTCTGTAGAGATAAGGTAGTTTTAACCTCAGCAACACTACTGTTTTTTCATTGAACAAAGTGATTGTTTCACTGGTACTTGCATCATTGTTGCTAAGCAATAATTTCAGAATTATTTACATAAAAATTTCAAGTAGCAAAAGAGAGAACTGTTTTAATCAGAAAGGTTTGAATGCAGGTCTGTCATGACTTTTTTTTTTGTAACTGCTACTGTTTTTGTATTGATACTAGAAATCAGCTAATTGTGCATTGTTGCAGTCTGGTAGCTAAAAATACTTAACCTGACAAATGAGTCATACATAAGTCAGAAAATTTGGATATTTTGATTAATATTAATTTTTATGGAGCTTGGCACATAATAGAAATACAAAAATTAGCTGGTGTAAATCAGCATGTATTTATGCTGTTGTACATTTGGCCAACTGTTAGCTTTCTCATGCAGAGATCTGTAGTCGGCTATTATTTTGCCTTTAAAAACTAGTTGGAATCCACGTTTTCCGCAAGGTATGTGCAATGGTTCTTAAATGAAACTTCTCATGACCTCAGTTGCTGTCACCTCTCTGTACTTTAATAGGAAATTCCCATCTACTCCTGCCCTCTGTCCCCATTCCACCCAACCCATCAGAATGGATACCAGGGTAATCATAAACAAGGTCAATAAAAACTTTCCCTATGACCTCAGTGAGATTTGGATTTAGGACCTATATCACTACCTACTAAAAAGCAAATTATATTTTCCATATGAATAGATGATGTATGTTTTGTACAAACTGATGTAAGTGCATTCATAATGAGGAATTTGCTAGGGAATGGGTGGTTTTTTTACTGTATTGAAGCTCATGCTAAATTGAGGAATTTGTAGCTTTCAACAGCAAACTTTTGGCATCTGTTTTTAACATCCCATTTGGCTTCCTGCTGTTAATGTAATCCTGTATGCTTTGTACTTGATGCTTAGTCCAGTAATGACCTTGAAGATAACTTAGTCAAGACTGATTTTCTTTCATTCTAGAAACATCATTTTAGCGTTTGGTGGGACTTTAAGACATGGTCTCATTCCCAATCTGCTCGGCGGGGGCACACATGCCAGATACAACTGTCGGGATGCTGTGTGGTGGTGGCTTCAGTGTATCCAGGACTACAGTAAAATTGTTCCCAATGGATTAGACATTCTCAGGTGTCCTGTTTCTAGGATGTACCCAAGAGATGATTCTTCTCCTCAACCTGCAGGCGCTGTGGTAAAAATTCTTCTAATTTAACTATTTAAGAAAACTATAATATTTTCATGAAAGAATGTAATTTTTGTAGCTACAAGAACCTGTTGAAATTTGATTATACCACAAAAATTCCATATTGTAGGCACTTGTATCACCTGATTAGATCAAGTGCAAGAAGGAAAAGAAATTCCATCAGCTTCTAAATCTTTTTTTTGGCTTTTGTCTTGAGAAAATGTTTATATGAGAAGTTGTATACAATGTATCACCATTGCCAAGGATGCTAATTGAATGTGTTTGGTGGTTTGGGAGCTGTTTTGGAATGTCATATAAACTAGGCATTTAAGAAATGCTTTCCACTCATTTTTCATCTTGCCTCTTACATTTCATCCAAACATGTAATGAATCTAGGATCAGCCACTTTATGAAGTAATACAGGAAGCAATGCAACGACATATGGAAGGCATAAATTTCCGAGAAAGGAATGCTGGTCCTCAGATTGATCAAAACATGAGAGATGAAGGTAACATACACAGAATACTTGCTATGCGAAACAGAAGTTGATGAGTGTATTTTGTATTTCCTTTTCCTTGTATTTCTTCTTTCTATTGAGCATATTTTTTAAAATTAAATTATATTTATTGTAACTAAAACTGTATTACTTTGTATACATGTAATAGTTTATTGTTAGCAACTGGTCATATGCTATGGCAAGTTATCTTAGAATTTCACTTAAAGTACAGTTGCCATCAGAAACCTGCCTCAGGTCTCTTGTTGGAAGGTCTTATTTATTAGGATGTTTAGGTTGGCAGTGAGGGTAGTTGGGGTTTTGTTTTGTCTAAAAAATAAACTTAACACCTGATATTCTTTCTTGCCAGGTTTTAATATAACTGCAGGCATTGACCATGAAACTGGCTTTGTCTTTGGAGGGAACCGCTTCAATTGTGGTACTTGGATGGATAAAATGGGAGAGAGCGACAAAGCTCGCAACAAAGGAATTCCAGCTACTCCGAGGTATGAAAGCCAGGCTTAGGCAGGGGGTTTTATAGTCTTTCTTTAATTTAAATTCTTCTGCAGAACCACTATGAGTTCTATGCACACATCTGAGAGGTTATCTCTTTAATGTTCTAAATGTTTCTATCTACTAAAATGTTAATGGATTGTTTTTCTTTGTGCTGATTTGAAGTAAAAAGCTGTGGTTTTGGGCAGGTGAAGCCCATGGCTTCTGTCACAGACTTAGCTCCATGCCAAGAGCTGACTTCTGAATTCAAGTAGTAAAATGTAATTTAGGAAGTACTGTATACTTGCTGTACTAGCAGTACTTTGTTATTCAGACTTCTCATATGAGTTATATATTGATAATTGTGTTGTTTCTATACTTCTTAGTTTGAATTCAAAAATATTTAGTTTAGTTTTAGAGTTGAGATTAAGCGTTTTGAAATAGGCTCTTTATTATGTGCTAGCAAACTGCTGCACACATCCTTGCTTGAATTTAGTACAGTATCAGTTTCAAATCAATTGCCATCCATGGGTGAGAATTGAAAATCTTATTTTGCTTGACAAGTCAAGTGTTTTAATTGGGACCCAAGAGAGGTTGAAGTACTCTCCGAAAGAGGCTGACTTGGTGATATGAGAGAGAAAATTCCATCAAATAGACAGTAAAGCGGAGTATGATACAATATGAAATATTTGCATGTATTGATTACGTGAATATTACCTGGGGAAAAAGGCAAGTCCAAGAAGAGCATTTAGTGCTTATTTTAATCCCTCACTTTTGACTTGAGTAATCTCTTATGGAAGAACTATTACCTAAGTTACAGAAGTGTGTGCACACTTCTTACTGACACTTAAAACACAGTTTTAACATCAGAGGACCACATTTGGGGTTGATTCTTTTTTCATGTTCTTAATCACTGATATAAAACTATCTTCCATTTATGCTAATTAGCTGGATATGATAATGCAACTTTAAATAAGGCTGTTGGACAGAAAAAGGTGTTTGCTATCCAGTTTACAATCAAATTAATTCCCTGACTGAGAAATAGGTCCATAATCAGAAAACATGAAAAAAATTGTCTAAATAAGATGCTTATTAATCCAAATGTTTCAGTTACTCATTGAACTTTAATAGCCTTCTTAAAGTAAATAATGAGCTTTTTTTATCATTACTCTTTTAGAGATGGCTCTGCTGTGGAAATGGTTGGCCTGTGCAAGTCGGCTGTTCGCTGGTTGACAGATTTATCTGGGAAGAACATATTTCCCTTCCGGGGAGTCACTGTAAAAAGACATGGTAAAAACAGGCACATCTCATAATTGTATTACTGGGGTATAAAATAACTTAAAACAATGAAATAGTGACTACATAACCTCAGAAGGCTTAGGGATTAAAGGGCAAAAACTTGAGAAAACATCTTGTATGATCAAAATCCTTTCCTTACTATAAAATTTATTAGAGGTTATATTGTCTTCTCAACATTTCAGATAGTTTATTCTGTGGATTACAAAGGAATTTCAGAACCTCAATACCTTTCCTCGAAATGTATATAAGTGATAAGGTTACTGTGTAGTATGATGATTGTATCATTCATTACAAGAATGCAGGGTAAAATGGTGCAGAACACTTGACTTTATTTTCTCTTTCTGTCCCTCTCCCAATACTGATAATAGATAAAGCCCCTTACTGGGAATATTTACATAAATATCATTGGAAGTCCCTTATGTTGTAGAGGGAATACTCTTCTAATCAGACAGCTATTTTAAGCTTAGCCAAGTGAATGTGTGCCCTCTGGAGACTGATGTGTTACTCTTACTAGAAATTTTAGTGAGCTGTTGCTCCTGTGATCTGGACAATTGGCCTAAATGTAGGGCATCACAAACTGAGAGAGAGCTTATTCTAGATCTGCTCCTCTTATATTAAGTGTCAGGAATTCCAGAAGCATACTTCTGCTGTTGTCTTTGTGGCTGATTGCAGAAAATTAAAACTGTGTAACATCTTGCAGGAAAGGAGGAGATGATCACATATGATGAGTGGAACAGGAAAATTCAAGGAAACTTTGAAAGGCTGTTCTTTGTCTCTGAGAATCCAGCAGATCCTAATGAAAAACACCCAGATCTTGTACACAAACGTGGAATTTATAAGGACAGCTATGGAGCTTCAAGTCCATGGTGTGATTACCAACTCAGGCCAAATTTTACAATAGCAATGGTTGTGGTAAGTGAGGGAGAGTGGGAGGAGGGCTTTGCACTTAAATCCTGGTTCAATTATAAAGAAAATTTTAAGGTCCATTTGCATGGCATTCTATCAGGAGTATACGTTGCTTGGAATAACTTTCTGTAAGCAGCTTTTTTTCCATGCTTTTAGTATTCGTCCATCTTGGATGATGTCCTAAAAATATATCAAGACAGGACTTGCCAATTTGCCATGTTTACTGCATTCAGAATATCTTTTATGGCTAAGTGTGAGAGTCTGCTTTTCCCATCAAACTGTCTAAAATAATGGATTCTTTGCCTTCATTGGATTTGTAAAGAGCTTCAGTAATAGCGTTTGGCAAGGGTATATAAAATAAAATCAAAATGGAAAAAAGCACTGGATACCTTCTGTTTTCGTGCTTATTTTGACTTTTAGAAGTTGATTCAGTTATGCAAAACTCAGGCTTTTTATTGACTTACGCATTTGTATACACAGCCTTATATACATATATGCACCTAGATTATTCATTAAATCTTTATTATTTTATTAGGCCCCTGAGTTGTTTACACCTGAGAGAGCTTGGAAAGCTCTGCAGATAGCTGAAGAAAAGCTTCTTGGTCCATTAGGCATGAAAACCTTAGACCCAGAGTAAGTACAGTAAATATCAGATCAAGTGGTAATTCCTAAAGAAGATAAATCATTTGATGTAGGGCAGGTGTGAAATCTTCATTTATACCAATGAAATAAGGCTGCAGGAAGTACTTCCAGAACAATTGTTTTGCTGTTCTAGAAGTCCATGCAATTGATTTCTTTATGTAGGCAATGGCTGGCTGGTTTTGGATGCCTCACTGTAAGCAAGTCAAATTTGGATCATACCAAAGAGTTTGAATTTGCCTCTTGGGAGATAGTGTTTGATACAGTGTACAGCACTACAATTTGAGTAAAAGGGTAAAATTATTACTCTTAAGTCCTTTCCATTAAATCCTTGTCTATTTTCCTACTAAATTTAAACCTTATTTGGAATTCTGCTGTCATGTAAAATATAGAACCTGTTGGAAACCTTTACCATCAATAAATGTAAATTATGAGGTTTTTTTGTTAATTTCTGTTTTCTGTGTATAATTTTTAATCAAGATTTTGTTGGCATAATACATTTTATTTCTTCCAGTGATATGGTGTACTGTGGAGTCTATGATAATGCTCTTGACAATGACAACTACAATTTATCCAGAGGGTTTAATTATCACCAAGGACCTGTAAGAGCTACTTCCTTTAATTTTAGAAAAAGTGTAGTCATCTTTTCAAACCAACTGCTTTGATAATCATCTCTTTTCATTTTCTGTTTAGGAATGGGTGTGGCCAATTGGATATTTTCTTCGTGCCAAACTGTATTTCTCTATATTGATTGGTCCAGAGATATATGCAAAAACTGTAGTTATGATTAAGAATATTCTTTCTCGCCATTATGTTCATCTCGAAAGGTAAGGCAACAATAAACACAGATTCAAAATATTCAAAGTACTAAGCCAGTGGTATCCACCATCCAACAATTGAACATAAGAGTACAGATCCACTGTATGCACATGAACTCTTTTCTAGACAGGAAATTGACTGCTGTATATGCAATTGCAGATCTCAAGTCAAGTTTCAAATACAGGTGAGATCTAGTGCCTTTTACAGATAGCAGAATTCCTAATACTTATCCATACAAAGACTGGGTAAAATTAATCTTAATGTAAAAATTAGGATCTTATTTCATACAAGAAATCCATTTCAGAAAAAAATATCAGTGAGCTGTCTTTTTAAAAAATCAAAGTATTTAAAAACAAACTTAAAAACATTATAATGGAAGGGTAATTTGTGACAGATTAAAATTGCAGCAGATAAAATGATGCAAAATATTGTTAGAATCTTGTGTTCTAAGTGAGGAAATTAAGATTCTGAAGCTGTCATACTAATAGCCTTGATTTTCTAAGGAGATGGAGGAACTTGTATTTTGAGTTTTCCCTCAAACCAAACCACCAAACCCTCTTTTGCTGTCTATTTTAATTAATAGGGATTTGAAACAAACTAAAATAAACAAAAGACCTTGCCCTTGATATCTCTTTCATGTAATCAGCTCTGCGGCACATGAAACACATATTTATTTGTACCCAAAAGAGTAATTCAGGACTCATGACAAAGGAGTTTGACCACATAAGGAAGGAAAAAGGATTTGTAAAGCAGCATTTTGCCTTATGTAGTGTCTTAACCAAGTCTCTTGTTTGGTACCAGAAATTATTTACAAATTTATTTAGAAATTATTTATTTATTAGTTTGTAGCAGTCTTCCCTTTTTCTGTCTTAAATAGTGTACTTTTGCTCTGCTTTGATACTTTTTCTGTATAGAATAATCAGTGTAGCAACAGGCTTTATTTGTGTTTTTGTAAGTGTGCTAGTTTGTGGGGGGATTCCATTCCTAAGGAGGAAAAGAATGTTTACGTAGTCATGCTACATTCCAGCCCTTGTCGCTTTTTAGCACCATAATCAATTTCAAGTATAGTTTGAATACCATTGTTATCTAATCTTCCAAATGCAAAACTATCACAATGATAAACAGGAGCAGCACATCAGTTGTGTAAGTTTACTTATTATTAATAGCAGAGAGTTTGCTTTGGAGAAGAGACATTTCCACTACAATTAACAACTGCAGGTGAAAAAGATATTGTATCTCAGTTATTAATGGATGTACTGTGCTTGTAGGAGAGCACACCTTTCGTCAAGATTGAGTTATCTTCCAAAAGGTTTTAAAATGAAATGTTCTTTTTATTTCAGTCTATAATCTAACAATACTTGCTTGTGTTTTCTTTTATCAGATCATCCTGGAAAGGCCTTCCAGAACTAACCAATGAGAATGGGCAGTATTGTCCTTTTAGCTGTGAAACTCAAGCCTGGTCAATTGGTGTAATCCTTGAAGTCCTTTATGACTTGTAAAAGTTTATTTTGATTGATTTGATGAAACCTCTGTGGTCTTACTATTGGGCATAAATGAACACTTGGCTTACACTGCAAGGGAAATTAACTGTTCTGCACAATCACTTAAGCTGTGTCCTTTCAGAGATGCCAAAGATGCAGCTTCTGTACCCTGTAACTGTGGGGTTAAGTGTTTTGAAAATCAGGGCGTGACAATAAAATAAAACTGCAGTGCACACTTGATGCAGAAACTTTTAGTAAGGAGCAATTTTAAGAATATGCACAAACTTAATTTTTAGTAGCTCAAAACAAAATCTTAATGTAACAAAGTAAATTTGCTCCTTCCTGAGCTAAAAGCAAGTAGCACAGCTCTTATGTTTTTTTTTTCTTTGTCTCTTAAAGAGTAAATGGATGTTTTTGCAAATGCATGCTTAAGGGGAAGTAGACTACCCTCTAGCTTTCTGAGTTTGGTATGCTTTGTGCTGTAGCACCATGCATTATTGAAGGCATAATATGTTCTCTCTCCATTGAGCTGTATAATGGGGATGTTTTTGTATGTGTTCAATTGAACACTCCACTAAGCAACCACAGAAATAAAGTGTATGAATACTGTAATAAGTCAATTTTTGAAGTCATATATATAATTTTGAAAACTTTACTTTGAGAGTTAACTCAAGCAATAATGAGCTAACATCCTATGTTAATTTGTCTTTGGATTTATTTAAATACCATGAGCCATATAGCAAACCTGTTTTTTCATCTATATCTGGTTTTCACCATGGATAGTTCATAAGAAGTGTGCATACAATGCACAGCCTATATGTTAGGGAACGCCAATGTGCTTTACTGCTTATTAAATTGATTTATTGAAGAGATAGGGTCACCTGAGCCCTTCTTTCTTGGGAAAATCCTAGCTCTATTAATCAGGTGGGAATGCTTAACACAATGGAAAGACATAGTAGCCTACTATCAGAGAGGAGAATGAGGCTTCAGGGCCTTCTGAAATTGCACCAGTAGCAATAAGCATGCTACCTCTGTGTGGTGTCCTTTGGGAACAAATCCAGTGAACATGATGCAAAACGTGTTTTTTCATATTTGGATGCCTGCATGTCCTTATTAAGTTCAGGGTTCACAAACTGAGAGGAGAGTAGTTGGTTATTCTCAGCTCTTCATACAATTTTTCCATCTTAGTGCAATAAACAGGCAGAGAGTGATGTTGACAACGCTTCCCATGTCACAAGGCAGAAAAGCAAAAGCACTATTTCTTAATGTTAGACAACATATGCTGAAAAGATAAATACAGGATGTAATGATAATGCACTAAAACACATAGATCAAGATTTTATCATGTCTGTATTTTACAGTTTTTGTATTCTGTCTTAAGTACAGTGCAAACATGCTGTCTTGTTTAGGGAAATGTATTTCAGGTAGATACTGTAAGGGCAAGTTAACAGGTTCAAGCAATGAATTGTAAGAAGTGGCTATACTCATATACTGTTTGTTTGAAAGGTTAATAAGGATTTTAACTCCCTTGCTAAAGTGTTCAGTCCTTAGAAGTTAGGAATAGGTAATGTCTATACCTGAACTTTTGAGCTGCAGTACATGGGTTGGGAATTTTTTATTTTCTCAACACAATGCATAAGAAATGTCATTTGATCAAAAATGTTACCGAAATGTCAGCTACAGATTATTTTTGTAATGTGCAAGAGGCATAGAAAGTATTTTTCATACTGCACTGAACTTTCCAAAAGTCTTGATAATTATATTGAGGTTTATGTCCTACTGTTTCCTACTGAAATTACTTATTTCTTGTTTATTATTTTAAGGTATGTTTTATGGCTCCTGTGGCTTAGAAAGCAGGAATAAAATGGCAGAAAAAATTTGTTCTTACTTCATGAAAACATTTTAAAATTGGAAGTGAAGCTTAAGAGCTATGACTGTTGAAGATTCCCACCAGGTGTCAAAATTATATTCATTGGCAATAACACTCTTTAAGTGTTGGGAAAAAAAACATGAGAAATTTTCCATCCAGACCTTCCTATGCTATGTGCAGATTGCTTTCCAGTTTTGCAGCCTGCACTGCTGATAGAGACTGCATATTTGTCACTGCTAGGGTTTTTTTCTAATTTAATAGTAAAATTTTAAAGATAAATCACCACTGTGTACACAAAAATACATATGTTATGAAACTTCTAAACATGCCCATTTATAATGTTGCTTCTGCACTGATTAGTTGAGCATAGTTTTAGTGACAGATAAATAGGCAAAAATATGTATTGGTTGACTTTGCTGTTAAGTAGCAACAAAAGTAATATTTAAGGTTATTAACTTTATTGGGGGGTGGTGGTTTATTCGTTTTGGGGTTTTCCTTTTTTTTTTTTTTTTTTTTTTAATTTGTCAAAAAGCTACTCAACACTTTGTCAAGCCAGACAGTTGAAAAATGAAGAGGGAAGAAAACAATGTTAACGCTAACATAAAATGAGCTGATATCCATTTAGACACAGTCATTGTCCCCTAAAATAGCTGACTTATATTGACTGATCCTAAGCTGTACCATTATAGTCTATATTTTACACTCAAAAACTTCTAGTAATGCAATCTTATAATTGGTGAAATAGAAATAAACTAAACTCAGTAAGAACAGTGCATCCATTGTGTTCCAGTTGGTGCTTCTTGATCTATATTGTATTAAGAATTATTTTTCCTCCCAATTGAAATAATTTTAACTATTACCAATGTTCACACAGTTAATAGCTCTTGATTTACTCAAAGATTATTAACTTGAGAATTCAAGTAATCTAATGTATCATTCTCACACTGCATGTTGTAATGTAAAATGGAAACATGAGCTTTACATGTCTGTCTATCACCGCAACAACTGATTTTAGAGAATGTCATTATTCATTTCTGAAATGCACAAAATAAAATTCTTTAATTCAGTTAGCCTTCTCTTGTGATTGGTTTGTTTTTTTTAAAAAGTCAGACTTTGCAGCCGGTGTTGCTTGTTCACTTCTTGCAGTTTTACGTACAGGTGTGAGATTAACTCCTCAGGTTAAAATGTGATAACAACCCTTATTACAAAGACAACAGTTTATTAGAAAAAAAAGCATGAACTTGAAATTCTTATCTTGGGGGCAATGTCACCTGTCTTAGCTAAGTCTGAGTGGGTTTAAGTTAGCAGACCTTCTGCTATGAATGTTTATATAATTTAAGATTTAGTATCGCAAATTTACCAAGATGCTAGTCCTGATTAACTGATTCACAGATACCCAAGTGCTACAGTGATTGACTTTTGGAGTAAAATTCCTATCACCATGGATAAGGCATTATCACTTTTTAGCTCTTTCCTTGTAAAATCAAAGTCTCCCAGCACAGGTGCTTGGTATACTGAAATGATTCGCAATGTCCCCACTTCATTCCATGCTTTGTAAAAATAGGAGATTTTTTTAATGTATAATTCTCTATTCAAGCATTTTCTTTAAGAAGTAGTTTATTTTTCTATTGTATATACTTTTAATAAACATTCTGTTGAAAAATGGTTAAGGAAATGTAGAAATGACAAGTCGCTGAGTTGTTCGGGGGAGTTGGTAAGGTCGGAGCTGCCACCTCAGCCCTCATGGCACCTCAGGCAGCTCAGTCGAGGAATAGATGGATGAAAGGTTAATGGTGACTGGCAGATTTCTCTGGAGCTTGTGAACAGCAGCTGGGGCAGCGCCTGCAGTGAGGACGCTGCCCGCGTTGCTGTGTGAGGTGAGGGGAGACCCCTCGCTGCCAGAGAGGAAAGAGGCGGCTTCCGCCTCCTGGGCGGCTGGGGTGAGGGCCGGGCGGGACCATGGCCGGGGCGGAGCCC
>VRYO01001717.1:11924532-11965843 GCA_009812075.1 Sialia sialis | reverse complement strand
GGACGGTGCCGCGGGGCCCGGGGCAGCTCGGGCGGGGGGCGGCCTGCGCGCCCGCCGGCGCCTCAGGAGGAGTCTGTGCACTCCGCCAGCTGCGGACGGCTCAGCGCACACTCCTCGGGAAAACGGGAAACCTGCCGCAATTGACAGCTTGTTTTCCTTATCGAATGTCCCTGGAAACAGTAACAAGGAAAGTGTACGTGCCTGTGAGCATTAAAACAGCACCTGTTGGAGCGGTACAAGGGAGAGGTCAGCTCTATTCATTTCTGCAAGGTTTGCGTTTGGTGCTTCTCGGAAGTTACTGACGAAATTAAAGCAGAGGCTTCCCAGTTCTAAATTTTGCATCAAAGTGCAGGTGACCAAGTGGTTCGGTGGCCGTTTTTAATGGGAAGTATAGATTTCAGAGCACAAGCAGCTGAACAAGGCACAAAGTTGATTGTTAACGGTTTTAGCAATAGCTGTTTTTTACAGGGCCAGATTCTGAAGTAAATTATCATACGGTGGTAAAAATGTGAACCTGAGAATAAATAGAAAACAGACTGTGGCTAGTCAGGTGGCATTCTGAGCCATCTGTGCTGTTCCAGGCTCCTGTGTTTCTGTAAGCACCTGTCCAGTCCCATTGTCTCATTGTGTACTACCTCCTTGAATCTGTTTTTTTTAGAAATCTTAATCTCTGCTATGTGTCTGTTCTGTTTGCAACCTTTCAGCCACAGGTGGCTGTTCACCCTGTGTAATAATCTCAGCATATTACCCAAAGAAAGTTCAATACCACTTACTATATTTGACAAATAATAAAGTTGTTCTCCTAAATTCACATAGTTTATACAATATGTGAGATCCATGAGCACTTTCCTTCCATTCCACAGCCATCTCTCAGTACAACTTCAGAGAAGCTATTCTTCATCTTGTGCATTTTTGCAATGAGAATGAAAGCTGGCCATGACAGAAGAGAATTATGCTGCAGCCTGGAAAGGCTCTTAAGTTGGATGGTGTGGACTCCAGGTACTAATGGAGGTACGTTTCTTGTGGAGTTCTGTATTTCTGAGTTCAGACTGGTAAATAAACTGGAGCTTAATTTTGTGTGATGGTGAGAAACATGAGATGATGTCTTCTAATCAGTTCTAAAGGAAGATATTTTCAGTCACATGATTTACAGATTTATAAGTACAATTATTTTAAAGCATGATGTTCTAGAGTAGGATTAAATTATAATAGTGGAAGTCTTTTTTTAATGTGACTTTTAGAGTCACAACCACATAATCTGTGAAAGCTGAAAGATTAATTCTTGTAAGTGGCATCTCAAGGAAAAGGTTTCTACAAAATGAACAGTCCATTCTTCTGTGTGATAAATGCAGGGGCTGTTTTTAAAATCTCTTTGTAATTGGTTTTACGGCCATTGTCTATAAGGGTCCTAGACATAGCCTAGACCTGGAGAAGGGTGCCTGTTTTAATAGCGTGCAATGAGAAATCAGTTCCAAATGCAGGAGTAAGGCTCACAGCTGCTTGTGTAACACCCTGAAGAGCAGCCAAATAATGAGGTAATAGTGTCTTAGCAAGAGCAGTCGTTGGAGGGCAATAGTAGGTTAAGTGTTCCCAAGATGTGTTGTAGTATTATACCTGAGGAGAACTTGGGGTAGGATTTTGCAGTTAGTGTATAAATTTTGTGGATGTGAATGACTGATTAAAGTGTCAGGGATTACATTTTAGAAGGGATCTTACGTGAATGTATGGTAATCTAGCACGGTGGGCTGGACGGGAACACCGCAGTAGAAAGCTGGGGGTGATGGATGGAGTAAAAATAGTGCAGCTCTTTATTGTAGATAAAAAATAACATTTCCAAGCTGGTAGCAGAGGGTGGCGCCAGATGGTCCCTGTGGCCGTGCTGTCTCCTGCCCGGGCTGGGCCGGCCCATTCAGCTCCCCCTGCTCCCTTCAGGGCTCTGCATTTCTGCACAGCTCCTCTGCCGGGCTGGCTATTATCGGCTCAAATCTCCATTCCCGCAAAATCATAATGAGCTTTCAATGTCTAGGAAATGTTTCAGTGATACATCCTCGTGTAGGAGAGGTGGGAAAGGAATACATCTTCGGTGGTTTAGGGAGAGATTGATTTTTTAAAAGGATAACAGGAACTAATGATATTTCACTATTAAAAAATCCAGTCGTCTATTTTTCTGTTTTATTGCCAAGTTCAAAAATCGATTTATCTCTAAAGAATGGATATGAAACCAGGTGTGTGTTAGATATTTATTCATTATTTGCATCATAGTTCATCTGATGCTTCTGTAATTGCTCACAGTTTTTTTTTTTCTGTTTCCTTTGTTTATGCACAAAAAAAATTAATGTGAAAACTGAAAACAATTCTGTATCTTTCACTATAACTGTGGATATTTTAATTTAAATATGTTGTTACGTGGGTATTTTTTATTGGCATTCATTGTGTGTTTAATGGGCTGCTTTTTCTAGCAGTTATTCCACTTGTTGGAAGCTGGATGGGAATACCTACATTTTCAAGGTAATTTTGTAATTTGTAAAGCCTATAATCAGACCCCCGAGGACAGCTGTTCAAGAGCTGGTTTTGTTTTCTTGTAATGGCTGGCTGGCTAGGACTGCTGGAGGTCTCCCTGCAGGCCTCTGGAGTGCCACATTCATGTGTTTGGAACAGCTAGGTGACTGCAGAGCTTTTTCAAGGCCTCCAGGCACCATTTAGTTAAATTTAAGAATCAAATGCTGCTGTCACCTAGGACAGAGTAAATATACAGTAATTTAATTTCCATGCCTTGAATAATTGCAGGTTTATTTTTGCATGATTTTGTCTTTAGACAGTTTATACACCTTTTCAAACAACAGTTATAATCTTAAATCAGATGTAGCAATGTCATGCAGTTGTTGTTCCAGGCTAGGGAGTGTGTACTGTGCTGGGGTTCATTGTCACAATAGTTTCCTTAAAGCACTCATGCAGAGGGATTTTTTTGCCTTCCTTGTCATTACCTTTGCTGGAGTCTAACAGAACATACTCTAAATTCTGCTGTAATCCCAAGAATCTGGTAGAATCTTGTACTTTGGATTTCTCAAACTGGTGGAAACATTCTCTTCAGGAATATTAAAAGCAAATACAACCTAGTTGAGGATCAGGTGGGGGGGTGGTAGTAGTAGTAGAGAGGTGTTCCTCGGGTTGTTTCTATCATGTTTTCAAAGATGGCCTTACAAGAACTCCTTAGAAGTGTTAGGATTTGGAAATTTGTACCTGTGTTATTAGAAAGTCTTGTTTTGTCTGTGCTGGACGACTGAGCAGAGAAGTCTGAAAGTTATAATATTTTAAAAGTGAATATTTATTAGTTTAGTAGCTGAGGTAAGAAGCCTTCAGTTAGGTAATTAAGTATTTCTTCCAAATTTCAGCAGATACTTTTTATTGTTTATGAAGTAATTCTTCTAAACTGAATATTGATGTTAAATGTCATCTTGCTTCCTATCCTCCCTAATTTCATCTAACATAAAAGGCTCCATTTAATTGTGAGGAGTGGGTGTTTCTGTGTCTACTGCCATTCAAATTATAAAGCACTTCAATATTTGTTTAGAGAGAGAGAGGGAGCTGAAGTATTGCTCTTTCTTGGAGGGGTTTGAATTTCAACTTAGTGTTTGACTGTCTGAAGATCAACCCTACTGCTTGGTGGTCAGTGAATCCTTCAGGAAGGTCAGAGGTTGAGGATGGGTTATGACAGAAAGGAAGCAGTGAACTTGGAAGTTCACTTCTAAGTGAACACCCAAGAGAGACAAGGAGGATGTTTCCTCACTTGTGGAGTGTTTCAAAGGGAGGAAGCACAAAGGAGAGGAAGTTTTGATGTCTAATGTGGCTGCATGCATGCACAGCAAAAATGATGGAGAGAGGGGAGCTGCAGTTTGCAGGTTCAGTCTGGGCCCCCTGGCTGCTCAATGGAGCAGACAGCACAGTCACAGAGCTCTACTGCTGTCGCACCAAAATGCAACACTGCCCTGACCAAGAGTTCTGGGCCACTGAAGGGAAAAAGCAGCTTGAGGAACTGGTTGTAACCAGATAAATTTCCAAACTTATTTAAATTATCATCTGGTTTTCACTTCTGAAAACTAGAAACTTTTTAAATATTGAAATCTCATCGGGAGAACTGTTGTAGAGGTGAAAAAACATTTTCCACGGGGCAGAAGTGAAAAATTTGGCATTATTTTGTCAGCGCTATTTCCAGTTCACTGTGGTGTCTTCAAGTGGTCTCAATTTTTCCATCTTTCACCCTTCTTCAGCATAGCTAGAACACTACTGTGAATTTCACCAAGAAGTCATCAAAATCTCTGGCAATGTAAGTAGTACATCAGACTCAAAGGTTTTATGTGCTTGAATGTGACATTTTAAAGTCTTTTGATGTCGTATACAAAAGGTCACTCAGAATAATAACTGCTGTAATAGTATCTTTTGTCTCATATATTTAATTCTCAGCGTACTCTATTTAATTTGCTATAATTATATACTCAATGTACTGCTAATAAATATACTCTTTTAACATGTATCTGTTTGATGTATATGTATTTTAAAACATGGGGGAAGCAGTAGAAGTCAAGGTTACTATATCTTTAGCATCTTTCCCTATTAATTCTTTGTTAAATACCATGGTACGTTAAATTTCTTTTCAGGAAACTGACATGAGGATGCTTTGAAATACTAAATATTTATGACAGTGATTAGTACACACCACTCACACTTGTATGATTCCAGTGCTAAAGGATTGCTCTGAATTAACTGAAGGGGCATTGGCATAGTATGTAGTGCCCTTATCATACTTTCATGGGAAATTGTGATTGCCGTCCTCTGAGAACTTTTGGTAGCTTCAGAACACATGGAAAGTGGATGGCAGACAGTGCTATCTGGTGGACACACTTCTTTTGGGAAAGTTTTTATCTTTGTTTCTTGCTTAGTCCTTTTCACTACCCCTCACAGTTAAGCAGTAACTATTTTCTGCTGAAAATAAGAATGCCTCTAACACAAATCCTAACTAGCTAAGAACCATTAATTTTGCTGCCACTGCTGCATGTGATTTCTAAATGCTGCTTCCATTGCTGGGGGTACTATAAAAAGAAAAAACCCTCCTGTTGTTAACACATGGATGAGGAGTGACTGGTAGTGGGTCATTATTTTAGACAGCAGCAAGTTCAGCAGAACACAGGCATTTAAACAAAGGAAGTCCCGAGTTAGTTTCCCATCTGTACAGTGTTAATTCTGCCTGCTTAGATCATTTTCACAGTGCCCTAGTAAAACAGTGACAAAAATCAGTTTTGTCTGAGCACTGCCCTCATCACCAGCTGCTTCTGCCTGCCCTGCCATCAGGATCCACCAGTATGTGCTTGATCTGTAATCTGCCGTGTGCCAGGGATTTTACAGCACTTCACACAATGCCAAATCTCACCATGCTCTACAGCAGCCCTGCAGGTTTGATGGTGCATGTGCCTTTAGATTGCACTACCTGTAGTTAAATATCTAGTTTATAAAAATAAATACTAATCTCCTACAATTTACAGTTCCTTTGTTCTCACATCTGTCACATCACATGTTTAGCCTTCAGGAAACCTCACAGCCTATGCTCATATTTGACCTAGCTGTACACAACAGCTTTCTGGGCTCTGTTTCAAGGGCAAGGCCTACAGACTAAAATGTGTCACAAATGTTTCCAGAACAGTTCTTTCTTTGGTTCATCACATGGTTTTATACAATGGAACAAGTCAAATATTCACTGAATGCTTTTAGAGATGTTGTTCACCATGCTACATTCTGTAGAAAATTACATGGTAAATGAGGAACAAATTAATGAAAGTTGTGTCTATTTCTACAAAGGTTGATTTTTAAAAAAAAAATTCCATAATTTAGATCTTTGGATGTGTAACCCACAGGTTTATCTACTACACTAAAAAAACACATTTCTACTACTGTTACTGGAAGCCACACACTCCTACCTTTGTTTTACTTCCACATTGGTAGAGAAAGCATTGGAAATATTAAAAAATCAACTAAAGATGAAGCTCTTGTTTCTGCAAAGTTTATATTTGAAGTTGAATGTACCTAGCTCCACAGCTAAATTGTATGGACTAAATATAAGATGTATGTTCTTCCTCAGGTACTTCTGGCTTGAGATGGATTTCCATTTTCCTTTTTACCTGCTGTTTTGCAGCCCTCTCTTCATTCTGGGTTGTATTACTTCATTTGAAATAATGTTGGGAGCTATTTCAAGTGCCTTCGTGGATGTGGATGTTTTACCTTTTTACAGCAGAACTGCAAAGGCACATTTGGGCCTCAGCAGTGCATGTGGTACTGTGACTGTGCCTGAAGAAAATGCATTTTCTTGAGTGGCTGTGGAAATTCTCACTCAGTGCTTTGTGAATCACTACAATGGTGAATCACTGCAAAGTGGTCCTTAGACAACTGACCTTGAGTTGACTCTTCCAAATATTTTCACTTACTAAACCTAATTAAAAGATGCATTAAGGGTATTTATATTGCTGTACCTCTATAATTACAGTTGCTATAAGGATGGTATTCTTTTGTGAAAGAGTGATAAGATGTTAATAAATAGCCTGTCTTTTATACTGTGGATAACATCATACTAAGCTTGAAAGTCTTTATAATAATAGATTGTAGTAAATTAATACTTCTCCATAAGGAAGTTTATATATCTTAATTGTGTTCAAATGCATCATAAAAAGTAGTGCATTCTGTAAGGAATTTATTTAGTAGATGGAACATCAGATTGGAGGAACCCAAGAAAGCTAATTTCTCAGTCCTCGTGAGCAGAAGTCCTCTGATTTGCCCTAAGATGATGGCCCTAAGAAGTGAGGGCAGTAGATTCTTGGTGCAGAGCAAAAATTAGAGGATTTACAATTTGGTTTGCCAGACATGCTACATGGTAACTGATTACCTTGGCTCTCTATATGCCTGGTCACTCACTACAGGTCCAGCACGGCAGTGAGGGACTCTATACCCAGAGCAGCCTTGATGGTCAGCAGCTTCTCTGGATAACCATCCTAACAAAAAAATCCCACTGAAGGCTGGGAATGGCCTAGACCTGTATTTCCTAGAGCATAAAACATTAGATCATAAGTGTCATGGAGCTCAATTTCTGGTTTTGTCCAAATTATTTTGTATCTCATGGGTATTTAACAGGGTTTTCACGTTCCATGTGGAGGAGCTTTTATATTGTGAGGTTAACACCTAGTGCATCTTTGCCCTTCTGGTAGAAAGCTTTGTGGCTCTGACTGTTGCCTCCGTGAGAGTCACCTCCTTCTCCTCCCTGACCTCTGGCTAAATGAAGGAGTGGATTACTAGCAGAGGAATGTAACACTTCCAATTTGCCAAGTAGGCGGTAATTGCTGCGTTCCAAAGAGGTTACCACAGCAACCCCCTCAGACACACACGTACTTCCTGCACTCTGCTTCCAGGGTTTGTTAAAGTTATAAATCATCTTTAGTGCATACTTGGTATACTTTAACTTCGCTATTTCCACTCCAAGGAAAACCCAAGTAAATAGGTATCTTTTCCCAGGTGTTTTCTCAGCTTCTCACACTAGTTTTCCCTGGCAGTCCTAATAGAAAGCAATTATTATGATCTCAGCCATTTCCTTTTCCTCACCTTCCTATTTTCCATTACGCAACTATAATTATTATTGATTACACCTAGTTAGGATTCATTGTGCTTCAAAGATTTAATACTTGGTCTTTTCCTCTAAAAGGTGATAATCTTGCATTTAGGCTTAACATCATGAGTAATACAAGAGACAAGGGACAATCAAAAGCAAGGACAAGAGCTACCATTTCAAAAACACATCATCTTTTTCTTAGTTAACAAGCTAGTTATCTGTCATTTAGTAAAGTCTAAGTTCAAAGCATTTTCATTACTAGTATATGGAAGGTAATAGTACTGGTGTGAAGCTTATTTATTTATTTATTTCAGAAAAACGTGTAGTCTTGAGGGCAGCAGTATTTATCTGTACAGAGCATGTGCACTTCACTGGTCCTGTAAATTGCTTGGCTTGCTTACACATCAGGGACTCTCTTTTTCCATTGCACAAAAAGATACCCAATGAGTCATGATTCCCTGTAATCAGGCATTTTTAGATGTCTATCCCTCACCTGTTTGCAGCTCTTTGTTCTCTTCAGTTAATTTCTGCATTTTCTTCTATGGTCAGGCCTTTGTGTGCGCTTTATATCCAGGCTTATGTGATACTGAAACAATGACAGGACTTTGTATATGCCGTTCCCATTGTCCTCTAAACAGATTCTCCTCTTCAAAATTCTAGGAGTTTTTTGCATTCTCATGTTATTACTTCATTTAGGAAGTCATATGTCATTGTTAACATTGTTAACATTTTGCCTTATCTTGAAAAAGGGAGTCTAAAGAACCTGATTCTACAGTACCTGAGGAAAAACAAAGGATTTCATAGCCTAGTTAAAAGTATGTCATCTCTGATTTGGTCTAAGGATAGAAAACTTTGGCCTAGTAAATCAAGACTCAGGATTTAAAGCCATACCAGAAGAGTGTGATGGTTTACAAATTGACTTTGCCAATAGAAAGCCACAGCTCACACAGGAAGACCATATTTTGTCTGATGGAAGAGTCAATGATGATGTAGGAAATAGAATAGAAATGAATAAAAAAATACAGAGGTCAAAAGACCTCTTGTAGATATGTTTTGTCTTTAGCCTCTAGATCCATTGTCTCTTATTCTGCTAAGTGTAGTGAGCAGTCTTTACAAACTAGAGTCACTTGGACTACTAAATCATGTATGATGTTAGTTGCTCCGAGTCTTTGTCTGTTACAAATTCTATTACTGTGCTTCTATTAATACTATTACCATGCCACGGGGATCCCAAACAAAAGCCAGGTGCTTTTGTTTTGATAATGAATTTGTGGGCATTGTGAGGATTGTGTTGGAAGGCATTATTAAACTCTATCCCAGTCAAACAATTTCATATTGGTGAGTAGAGAAGTGCCTGAAAATGTAGATTTTCTAAATATACTGCACTTCAAATTAAATATTTCAGATATGATTCCAGGAATCTTTGCTCTTTTGAAATAAAAGGGAGACATTGTTCCAGCCGCTAGGAAATGAGTATTTATGGAAAGTAAGTTGATTTTTTTTCTTGTAGTAGATTTCAAATTCACCCTGAAAAACATGTTATAAATATTGAACAAAATGGTTACCTGACTATTCCTTACAGAGTTAACTGCTGAAGTAGTGGGAATTCACCTGCTTCTGCATTTGAAAGGGAAAACTGTGCAACCCAGGTGACCTGAGAACACATCCTGTTGTGACTTCTCATGCTATGCAGAGTGAAAGGAAGGGCTTGGGAAACAGTCAGGGAATACCTCTGGAACTATCTAGACTTTGACTGACAAGTGCTTAATGCCAAGATGCATGTCCCAGTTCTGGCACAGCTGCAGGAGACCTGTAAACGCTTAACAATAAACATCAGCTTCTTCTACTGAGAAAGGGCACAGTTAAACAGTTTCTTTGTGTGCTTCTCTTGGGCCTTCGAAGTGTCTATCAGGAAATTAATATATTTATATTAAGGCTTTCTCTGTGAGCCCCAAGAAGGTGTTCTTGTGTCGATTATAATGCCACAAGCAATCATAACCCTTGTTCTAGTAAGCTTACTAAATCTTCTTGCAAACATTTTTTTATTTATCTAATAAATGGTTTGGGTTTTTTTATAAATTTAAAGAGTCTAAGTGATGGAAATGGTAATTCACTATCAAGTGAAATAAATTTGTCGGTCTAGTAGGAATTTAATTCAATAGATGCATGCAGCATCTCCATGTTACCCACTCACTGTAGCTCATCAGTAGCTGCTGCAAAGAAACACAAGATAAATCTTTCACTAAGTGTCTTTCACTAAATCTTTGTGTTCAGGTCATCAAAGTCAAGGTATTCTAGACTGAATGAGTGAAGCAGCTTCCAGACTAAAATATTTTAAAAGTAATTTGCGTTTACACAAAATGTAAAAATAGATTGCCACCAGGAATTTATTTAACTTACATGTAGAAGAGTCCATATTACAACTGTCTCTCAGTAGAAGAGTGTGCACAGCTAGTCAGAGATGCTGACTTGGGATAAATAAGGACCTGGTGGATCAGGCAGAACTGGGCACAGTATACTTATTGTCAAGGCTAGATGCACCAGAATGACTTCTGCAAAGTGCCTTACAAAAAAAAAAAAAAAAAAAAAAAAAAAAGAGATAAATAAGATGGGTTTTGTGAAATTCAGGAATACAAGGGCTTCAGGAGTGATGTGAAATGTACTCTTGGTCTGAACTAGCATTTACAGGTGCAGACAGACCTTGCTTAGAATCAGGAGGGCTGCCTGAGATGGAGCTGCCCTAATCAGTCATCTACTCTGGATTATAGTTTACAGTCTCAGATTCCATATTGGATTATTAAAATCTCCTTGCTGAATTTTTGTTAGAAGTATTCGTTGACAGTGACACATTTGATTTTTTGGACAAAGTTTTCAAAATGTTTTTGCTCAGTCTTTGGACTTTTAATCTACAGTCAAATTTACTAAACGCATTTCCTACATCCAGTCCCAGGCAGGGAGACGACGACATAAGAGAGACTTTTTCAATTTTAGGTTATTTCTTCACCTTTAGGGAGTTCTCAGGCTGGAGGGAAAAGGACTGCCCTTTTACATAATTGCATTCATGTTTTTGTACTTCAATTATCATTAGCTCCTTATTAAATTCTGATTTAATTAAGCTTAAGTTAAGATACTGATGCTTTTAGGAGTAGAGTAGGTACACCTTTACCAGTTTCCTTGATTTGTAAGGCTAAATATTCTTCTGGTTGATTTTTCTTTTTTAAGTCAACAATTAAGCTAGCACAAGTAGTTTATCAGAAGTAACCGGGTAACAATAATAGTATTTTTTCCAAAATCTGCAATGTGGGAGCAGACCTTTTCTGGATGCTGTCTTTCAAGAACTAATGTGTTGTAATTGTTATTTTTTTTAATATATTTTTCTGAAGAATAATTTTTATTGTGGTGAGAATCAAATGATTCTCTGAAAAAGGAGGCCATAATAAAAGCATTTTCTTCAGTTATTCTTTTCTCTGTGGTTCCAATTGCTGCATCTGTATGACAAAATCTGCATTTTGAAGAATAGATCACTTAAGTAGTTTTCTTTTAAAAATGTTAAGCCAGAGTTTTTAGTCTTATACATAGTTTCAAGCTCCAAAAGTTCTAGAAGTAATCCAATAGTAATAACTGTAAATCTGAAAAAAAGTTTGTATATTTGAGTTATGTTCGGCTTGTGAAAGCTTGCTGAAAATGTAGATGGAAATTTTAGTTCCTGAATAACCATATTATAAATCAGTTTTGAAAACATGTCAAGTTAGTGTGAGTATATGATTTCTTGCAGAATAATGTTCAGTTGGATAGTCTAGAAGTAGCTCACAAGATGAAGATATAAGGAGGTTATTGACTATCAGCAGCAGTAAATTTAGCTGTGCTACACAGTGCTCATGCCTAATACATGCAAGTAGCTCACATCCAAGAAACGGCTCTTGTTCCAAGTCATTGAGAAATCTTTGTTTATATAAATTAATTGAACTACGCAAGCAAGGTTTCTTCTGATGCTTGAAAAAAAGATGAATGAATGGAGACTAAGCAGTTATTTTTATTTTCAGTTACCAGCCTAACCATGTTCAGATATTGGTATGCATCAAACTTCTCATAGGTTGTCATTAGAGAATAAGCCCACCATGAACATGTCACTGGTTTGTGCCAGCTGCCTCTTCCTGAGCCATTTGTGCTCTTCCTTAGCATTTTCTGAAAGTACATTTTCTCTCATCCTACTAATATCAAGTGCTTTGGGATGAATCTTTGTTTGGAACTGTGAAAATGGTTTGGATATAAAGTAGAAGATGGAGTTCTGATGCAATGCCACCTAATCAAGTCCTGAAATAATTATCACAGGACTGATTTCAGTGCAGTAAGCTATCTGCAGAAATGATAATAGGTGTTGCTCAAGCCTGGCACACCTAACTTCATGTTTCCCAAGCCATATAAATAAATAGTCTTCTTTGTGTATCCACACCTCCCCTGTCACACCATTTCTGAGCAAAGAAGGGTCCTTCATCTAGATTAGCAAATAGATTGAAGAAGACACCCTCCTATTTTCATAACACTAAGTATAATTTTGCTATGCTTGCAAGTGGAGAGTATAATTACCATTATTCTCTGGTACTAGAAGTGACACTGCTGTTACTGGTTCCCAAGCTTAAGCTTTTATGAACCTGGTTTTATCCAATACCACCAAAAAAGAGCTGCTTCAAACTTCAGCTCAGATAATTATACATTTTCCATTTTCTCTAACATTAAATTCAACCTTTTATTATTAAATACTTTTGTTAATAAACACTGTCGTTAGGAAAAATAGTCTAAGAAATAGCTGATTCTGTACTTATTAATTTGCCTCTAGTATTTTCAATACACTGAACATGCTCTACAGATAGTTTTAGTCTTGTAACTGAAAATTACATTAGGTCCTTGAATGGTATATACTATGCTTTTAATTTTAATTTTTCGCTAGCACTTCAGTTTTGTATGATCCACTGGATTTCTTCATGTCAAGTAAACAATTTTTGAAAAATTAATTTTTTTCTCCTTCTAATCTACAAAATAATATCAATAAGTCATAGTTGATCAAGTAGGAAGTAGATCAGATTACTGAGATGTGTTGCAATCTCCCCAACATTCCAAGTAAAGACAAATGTGTCATCTAGAATTTGTAATGCAGCAAATAATTTGCTTTACAGACAGTTAGTGAACTTGAAAATAGTTTATGGCTTAGAATTATCATCAGTTCAGTGTGAGATTCTGCAGCACAAAGCCAGGAAAGAGCAGATATCCTTAGGGTGCTGCAAGATGTGTTCCAAAAATTAATTGTAGGGTAAGTCTAATGAAACCGTTGAAAACAGGATATGATGAAACACAAAGCACTCCTTTGGCTCCCTGACAAAACCCTCCCTCCTCTTTCTATATTTTCTCTCAAAATAAATAGCTGTGGCTGGGTTGAAATCAGAGCACCACTAATGCTACACTTTCCATTTTAGTTTCTAGGTTTCTGTGGTTGTTAAATACTGGAGACTGAGCCTTAATACATGCAATTTTCAGTGATCTCCTTTTTTTTTCCCTTTTATCCTGATCATCTTAGTTATCCACCATGTGTGTTTGTTTAGACAGAAATTCAGAGCCTTAGTGGACCCCTATTTCGGGAGGACAGTGTGGATTAAACCTGCTCCCGTGATGCAGTAATAAAATCATTCACCATAGTGAAAAGTGTCTAGTTTAGTAATGCTGAAACCTGCGTTTCTCAGTCTTGTATTGCAAAAGCTAAAGAAACAATTTCACAAGGTTTCTGATACACAAGAGGATGGTCCAAAGGGTCTGACTAAGCTGAACACACCTAGAAGTTTGTTTCTTGAAGGCATTGGAACACGCTTTTCCTGTTCTAGCAATAAGTGGAAAACACTGTTCTAATTTATTACTATTCACATTTTTAGAATACATGAGCAGTTCTAATACATTGTTATTTGATGGTGTAAAATGTCTCTCTCAACTCCTTATATGAATTTCAGTTCGTCATTTCTGCTAGTGGCATTACAGATCAGTAACATCCAATGTCAAATCCATAATTCGATTTTGTTCCAACCCCAGTGTTGGTGTGAGGGAGTTCTACAGCAATAGAGTCTCCCCTGTAGCTAGGAAAGCAAAAGCACTGAAAATCCAGGATTGCAAATTCAACCATACAAACCTAGAGGAGTGGAAAAATAACAATCCTTGTTCTCAGAACTTGAAATACTGACAATATTTTCCTTTTTTGGGATGGCAAAAACCTCTCAGTTGGATGTCTCAAAATGAATTTGTCCAGAATTTCTATTAATTTTTTCTCATCTCCACATCATTTGCATTCAGCTGCCACAGCACACTAAGGCACATGTGTATCCAACTAGTTTGTGTTTCCAAAATGAGGGAATTGGAATCAAGGTTACTTGATTTGTGGTGTGTCTCCACAAGTGACAAAATTAATTCATAATAAATTAAGGGCCATCCCGCTTCCCTAGGGCTCCAGGTCAGTGTCAACCTTTGAACTTTGTGTTGAACCCTTCCAACAAAGTCGCCCTCCACAATTAAACATCACTTAAACTTTTCTGGAATATAAATTATAAATGTATGAAACTTCAGGTAGCTTGCAGCTAAGCACCTAGACATTACATTTGAGGTTTATTATATATATGAATAATAATCAGTGAATTTCTCTACTCTGTACTTACTAACACCGTATATTACAAACATGAATTATAATGGAAGTTAATTCTTATGCTCTGAAATTATAAACTTCCTGTTGTTGCCCATTAAACATTTAATAGAAAAGAAAGGGCAAATTTAATTCAGTGGCTAGCTAGGCCACTGATTGTTTTGTTGGTCATCTCTGCCTTGCATGGGGATTTATGTGGGGAGAAAATAGAAAGCTTATGTCTTTCAAAGATCTCTAAATGCTCTTACAAAAAGCTGGGGAAAGAGCTACATATGAAGGTAATGTCTACTAGCATTCTCAGTCCTTTAGAGCTACCTTAGGGTCACTCAGACCTGAAGCTTTGACAATGTTAAGGTGGAAATTGCATATTGTTTGCAACTCTTACTTTGGGAACTCAATCCAGTCTGGTCAAATACTTGACTTTACTGGCTTCTTTTCTCCCCTTTTACTTTTTTCATTTCAATGTTTATATGCTTCTGCCTTCTTAGCAAGGCAGAGGACTTGTGAATTTAAAAGTTCTGCAATCTTGGTATGGTAGTTTCTGTAGCTGCATGGTATGGTATGTCCTTTATGATTTCACACAGTTCAAATGAGATGGAAAGATAATCACCTAGGGAGTTTGAGAATGTGCTGGCTGGGCTCAATACACAGTATTATATCTTTCTCTGCTCACCTAGCCAAACAGATTTCAAAAGCAAGATTCAGGGAGAAAATAAGTAAACTGTAACTTCTTCCTTCAATGTTTAAAATGCCTCCCCTATTTTCTTGTATGTTTTTAATTCCTAATTCACATGAAATTTACATATACCTTCTTCCTAACACTTTTTTTGAAGAGTGGTTTACTTCTGCTGTTTTTCACATATCAGCTGTATGGTGGCTTGTCACTGTACAATCCTTCTGTGAGCATTTCATTAGAAGAAATAGGCCAAATTTTAATACTCTCGACCTTGCCCATTCCAGTTCATCCACTCCCAGCTATACATCTTCTAATGCCTACCTTAGTCATGCCAAGCTGACATTTTTCTCCATGAGTGTTAGGTCCTGCTGGCAGACACTGCCTTGTCAGTTAAAAGTAGGGCTCATTCTCAGCTATAAATCTCTATGTTGTTCTAAGCAAGTCTAGACCTGTCCCAACCTTTCAGTGAGATCAGCTTAGACAGTAGTTACTGCATTCCTTTTGCTGAAAGCAAATATTTGGAACTTAGATGCCCTGATGTAACTTTAAAACTAGAGAGTCTAGAGTGTAAAAACATGCTAGAAAATCTCAGCTTTAGTGGGTGATTAATACTAGGTGTAGGATAGGTCTGGCCACAATGCATCTGTTTTTCAGCTATCTGCAAAACAGGTGAATCTTCTTGTTTTAAAATGTAGAGTAAATTAACCTGAAAGTTTTCAGAGGTTTAATGCAGTCTTCTGTAGCATATATTCTATCATTTTTCTTGGAAGAGTCTGAATTGAACATTTTAGTAGAAATATGCATTGAGGTTATTCTTGCTGCAAAGGGTTTACTGAGCACAGAACAAGGTGGAAAACAGTAAGAGAAGGGGGGCAGTCTGTTCAGGTATTCCTACATCTAATTTCTAATCTTAACATGGTAGTTCATAATTTGTCATTGATTTAAAGTACTGATACTAACAGAGTTGGCATTATTCAGACACTACCAGGCAGAAACATTGAATTTCAATATGTGCTACACATTCCTATTTCAACCCATTTATGATTGATTTTTTAAAATTTGCTGTAGTAGATGGTAATTTTTTCTTTCTTTAGGGGTTTTGACTAATTAGATCATGTGTGTTTCCTAATATACTAGTTGCAGAATGAATATTTTAACAGGCTCACTCACTGTAATAGCTCTGGACATATATAAATGTGCATACATATATATCATAGTTGGCCTTCTATCTTGCTTTTATTGATGTGAATGAACTAATTTGGTGATAGAACTGAAAAGTGCAACTAGCTACAAATCTATTTAAATTACACCTTTTGACCCTACTCAGAATTATTCACTTTCCAATAATACAGTAGTTCAATAGGCACCAGTGTGGTGTTGTTGAACATCCTGATCTTTAAGATATGACACCATGAAATGTGACAGGTATGAGAGGATCCTTATTTGGCTGTGCTGCTGTGAACAGATTTCAGTACACCATTGCAAAATGGCCTGCTGAAATCCTAAATGCTGTTTATCTAGCTAGTTGCCCTGTGTTTGATTAAATATGTGAACATCACAATTGTTCTAAGGTCTCGTATTTTTTCCTGAACTGTGGCTCTCCTGCACACAGATGATGTTTCCTAGAGAAAATTCAGTTGGATTTCTAAAGCACTCTGAGTTGAATGAACCAGTGCTACAGTTTGTAGTGCCACTATGATTGGAAGACTTTATTTTTGCTATGATTGTAACACACACCTATAATCCTGTGAAAGCCATGCTTTACCTCTTAGAATGTCTTCTGTAGACAATGATACAAGAGTAGTTTTCTATATTTTGCATACTATGTTCTCAATTATATAATGCTGCTGTTCTTACTTGGTATTTAGTAATGTGTATTTGTTGAAAGGGAATGCTTGATAAAGTTTCTTTTTTTCAAGTAAAAATGTAGCTTGCTATTTCCTATACTCAAGGCACTTGCTGAGGATATCAAGATTTTTCATTTGATTGATGTTTTATCGACATTAAAACATCACAGAGAATTTAGGTGACCGTATAATCCCTTATCACAAATGAAATGAGGATTGCTATGGTAGAAGCAGAAACATTAATTCCAAGTTGTTGCCCAAAAAATGTGTTACCAATGATTTTGTCAGCATTAATTGTTTGAGATTGTAGGACATAGTCATCACATTTTTCATAGCAAAAAACAATTTTGATATCAAAGAAGTATATTTGATATGCCATCATCTTCTCAGTTAAAGGAATATTAACCTAAAAGAATCCGTATCCCAATAAATATAGATGAGAAGAAGAGAAATAATGGGACACTGGAGAGATGTAAAGCTTTGGGAAATTAGAACTGCTGAGTCTGTGTATCGAACATGAGATACCTACATCCACAGGGATGTTCCAAGAAGGTTGTGTGGAGCTTTTTAGAGAACCTAAGCTGATGTGGTTTCTACTGGCTTTATGAATTAGCTACTTTTTTACAAATGTGTTCGGATTCTGCAGATGCATTCCCGTCTAAGAGTATGTGAATGCCAGATATATCAGCTCAAGTCCCTTTGCTTTCTAGAATATCAAAGGGAAAATCAACAAAGATTCAATATAGGTGCTACTGTCTATGACTGATCTGTCCCATGGTGAGTGGTACTAATCCATAGCAGATTTCAAAGCCCATAGGCATTTTTCTAAATCTTTCATAGGCTGGCGTTTGCAGTTAGATTCTAGTAGTAGAGATAGAATGTTACAGAACATTAAAAATTAATCTTGATTTTAGGGTCCAGACAGTATTCACAGATACTACAAACAAAGGAAAATACAATTTTCTCACCAGCTGACTCGCTTGCTTGGCCAATCTTGTCTGCGTAATGCAGAATTGTCATATTGTTACAAAGCGACTCTCCTACAACCTTCCCAACAAACATAATCACGCTATTACTGTTTACTCTGACAGCAGCTTCTTTCCATCCAAGAAGCTCAGCAAATTTCACAACTACTAAGCCTCCCAATGAAATAGTTAAATGTCATTATCTCATTTTCTAGGTGAGGCATATAGAAATTAATGACTTGTTAGAGTCATACAGGAAATTTGTGACAGAACAAGGAAGAGATAGCAGCTCTTTCAACTCTCTATTTCTTAATTTTCAAAATTAGTCTTTTTTTCCTTAAAAGGCACTCTTGGTTTTGGAACAGCACTGTAAATGAATGACCTGAAAGGCTCAATTATTGAGTAAGTGAAAAAAAAGTACTAAGACCATCCTTATGACTTTTCTAGCAATGTAATGGAAGAACTGTGCTATTGTTGGCATAGGATTGCTTTCAAGTAGAAACACATTAGAATGCAAGAATCCTAGATCTCAATTTAAAGAAGATGAGAGAGGGACCTCAGAAGTTTGATTTATCACCAGAAACCTGGTGAGAAGCGCAGAAGAAAGGGCTCTGGTTGATCTGCTATTATGCCTTAAATGTGTTGATTCATCACTGGGCTCTTTGATTTGTCTGTGGCTGAATCTCAGTATTTCTGTTTGAACTGAGCAAAAAGCAATGTCCACTGTATGGGTCACACATGAGGTTCATTTAAGTTTCCCACTCTGAAGAAATCCCCGTTAAGTCCACTAACCGTTCTGATACATGAACACAAGGAAATAAGATGTGAAATTCATGACACTAGTGCTTACACATAAGATGCATCAGAAATTTTGTTAGGAAAATTACTGTAAAAGTGAAATACTTTAGGATATGTGTTTTAATTTTTTTTTATTATTCTTGCTGTTAGATATTCCCATCTATAGTGTAACACTATCTATACAGGAGGTATCATGCTATCTGTGTGTGTGTGTCTTTTATTTATATAGATTGTATGAAATGAATTTATGAAACTTTGAGTTAAGTTATATTGTACAGGAAAGGATTAGTGGAGGGTTTTAAATGCAGGAGTAGAAATGGGAAGGTTTGTGTCCTGAGAGAAATGCGTGTGAATAATTACTGCATGTATTTATTGTTTGGATATTATCCTGCCTACCTGCTTAGGTTTAAATTGGAGGAGTCTCTTAGGAGGAATTTCTGGCAGAGGTGAAAATAAATTATAATCCTGTAGATAATCAAAAGTCCTAATCAAAAAGTAAGAAAGCTGGAGGTTATGCTCAGCCTGACTCTGATCTGGACTGATGAAGTTTCTTCTTCCAGTCAAGGCTAGGGTGGAAGATGATACTTATGAAATCTCAAAGCTGCTGGCCTACACAGAGAAAGGGGTTGAGTGAACTTTTCAGGGAGTGTCACTGAGTGCTGACAAGGACTGACGCATACCATGAGTGGCAGCAGACTTTCTATATGACCTTGGCCGAGTCACTTAATCCCTCCATGACTTGGTTTCCTCATCTGCAGAATTGGGTATAAACATTAATACTTCCCTGCCTCAAAGGGAGCTGTGGGGATTACTTCGTTACTGTTCACAAGGTGTGTTCAGAGACATACAGGACAAATGAAGTGGAAATGTTACTGTTTGTTGCTGGAAACCTATGCAATATCAAATGCCTTGTTGATCATATCCCGGAAAATGTATTATTAACTGGCTATTCCTTGGGAATCTGATATTATTGGAAACCACAGTAGCCCATCATACCTTCCCTCTTTGCTATGCTTCCTTTCTGTTCTCCAATAGTTATGCACATGTAGTTAGGCAAAATTAGACAACCTGTCTTCCCATAAAAAGTGTGCCTCTTTCTAGGATGACAGCTTTTTGGCTTCTGTAAATGGTGAACCTGAGACTCCCCAAATCTACAGTCACATTCTCTTACCTAGGAACAACCTGTATGGGTTGACACAAAGATAAGTAATCTACTTCCTTTAATCACACTTTTGAAGGAGTGAATAGCAAGTGTTTAAATTTTGAATTCCAAAGGAATGACCACTAGTCAGGACACCTCCCTCTTGACCTGAGAGATTGAAAGAAACTTAGAAGTTGCAGCTCTATGTTTATTAATGACAAATCTGTGCCTTTTTTGATCACAGTGGTGTGGGTCTCATGGGTCTCCATTACAGACATGCAATTACGTATCCCCCAAATTAGCCAAAATTCAGTTAGCCTAAGCAGCCAACATTTTTCAATGACTGAGTGTATATCAGCAAAGGGAGTTTATAGAATCCAGTTTTGTATCTTATATCTATGCTGGTTTTGAGCCAGTACTGTTGGATGGTAGAAACTCTAAAGCTGAACTTGCTTGTCTGAATCCCAGCTAATCACTCATGAGTGGACCATACATGCATAGATGTGCACTGCTTTAACCCCACTAAGGAGAATTCTCTAGGCCACAGGGACTTAGAAATAGTCTGTAAATATATTTTAATGGTAGTTGAAGTGTTCTGGATCTGTAAATACAAATTACAGTCAAAGAGAATTTTTCAGTAATACCAGTAGGTGATGCATGTAAGAGAGACCATTTATCTTCTCCATGACTGGGAAAATAGTGAATTTTCATTGTTAATAGTAAGACTCCAGTTTTCTCATGGACTGCATATCTTGGTAACAGGATCCCTTGCATTCCATTAACATGTTTAGGTTTCCTTAAATCTGAATATAGTGTCTGGTAAATCACTTACAAATGGTAGTCACTGTGGCTTATATGAAGTATTGCATATGTTTGCAGCTACACCCAAGCACTCACCTTAAAAGCACATAGGGACAATACCACTTGTTAACTTGCACAATGCGTGAGATAACGTGATGCAATGTTCATATGTCATTGTTCTTGTATGTGCTGTTCATGTCAGGTGCTTCTCCTGAGCAGCACGTAAGTGCCTGGCACCCATCACTCTGCACAGTCTTGTTCACCCTCATCTCCACTGCGACAAAAGGTTTGGTAGCAGTAATCCATTGATCACTCCCTTTCTACTCTTATGGTTAAGTCAAGGCAAACCCTTTTTTTTGCTCACTGATTCTCATATAAGGCCCCCAGTGATATCATCTATCTAGGACTTTCAGGGTGTGAGCCACTTTGTTAGTTATAGAGTTGTTTATTTTTTACACAAATTTTAGCAGGGTTTAAATCAGTCAGGGAAAGTACTAACATGAGCAAAGACAAGAAATTAAAGACAACAAGGAGTTGAAATTTTGTAACATATTGGAAAGGATAATTTTCATATCTTTTTTTCCTAGAAAAATGTGGTTTGCTCAATTATCAGAGAGTTGAGCGTTTATCAAGAAGACATTTAACATTTCCTTGGGAGTGAAAAATACACTACATAAATTTTAGATGGTTTACAATTTTTTAGTACAATTTTTTTTTTTAAATAACACCATATTTTTATCTACCGTTATTTTGAGCAATATGTAATATTACTGTATGATATGTTGATGCATTTTCAAGAAGGAAATTTATTTACTGAGCATAGGAAGCAAAATGTTCCTTTATAAATAAAAAATGTGGCAATACTTTATGTCCTTGGAAACCAGATGTAAATATTGACATACCAATATAATGCAGGAGACATGCTGGTTCTGAAGGAAGACTAAATAAATCTATTTTTTCCTTTAATCATTATTATACAATTCACATAGCTGTTAAGAATCCTTACCATTAGATTTAGACAAGAATGTTTTGGAAAATAACTTCAGTTGAGTACTCTGGAGTTATACATAAAAAGTATGCAATGGTAACATCTTCTTATCACACTAATACTGTACACTGAGAAAGCCATTTTCATTTGGAGATGAAATGTGGAATATTACAGAATTTTCTCAAATATGCAAAATAGATGTCAGGAGAACAAATTTTATTTCTGTCATTTGTAAGGTTTATTCTTGACCTTCCCTGTTTAAGCAAGGAAGAAACACAGAAAAAGGCTGGGAGAGCTTGGGAAGGCACCTTGCACTTAAGAGGAGTCAAGGATGTTCAGAAATAATTGTGGATTTTTTTTTTCGAGAGCTATAGAAAATAGTGCTTGGGAAAAATGAAGTTTCCTTCCCTCCCTTCCCGCTCACTTTTACTGTTCCACAGAGTCAGTTTGGACTATTTAATGAAAGATGTAGATTGTTATAAACTCAGCTCTTCATATCTGTAAGAGCACTTGTTATATGTACATTTTCTCTGAAATAATTTAGGAATGGCTACTGTTACAGCATTCATAGTGTCCAGCACATGTGAGGTGTCTGAGCAAAGAATTTGCCAATTCTTTCCTGCTCAGGCTAAGACTCAGGGGTGTATCTATTGCCTATGGGAAACATCAAAGCAGTTTGACAAGGATACCAGACCCTGATGAAAATAACACCACCTATTTTACCATGTTGTTTATATATGTATGTTGGCTTTAGCTGAAGGTATTTTAGGCTTTCTAACAATTCCAGTTGCAATATAAACTGCCAGATTAAAAATAATCTTTGTCTCAGTTGTTGCAGAGCAAGCAGAAAGCTGTTAAGGGTCATGAAGGAGGTTGGAGGTGGTCCTGATGTCAGTGAGGAAGAAGGAAGTGGGCTGATTTCTTCGACTTGTTTTAAACAGCTTTTAGTGGAAACAAAGTAGTGCTGGAAACTCTGACACTCTTCGCAGTTCTTTATTCAAGAAGACTTTTTTTACTTATGTGAGTAGCTGTCTTCCCCTGTGTCCATCATGTGCCCTTTAAAATTTTCACCCACTGCCTAGTAGGTATCCCTTTCCTTTCAGTGTTCTGGACTCTGGATTCTGTGCCATGTTCCCTGGCTTCTTCCTAAAATGAATTGGCCCACTGTCAATGGCACAAATCTAACATGATTATTTTACTGAAAGAGCAGCTAACTCCATATGGACTATATACAATCAGAGATCTAAAAAAAATAGGCCAATATTCCCACGGGAATTTGCATTGAAGGCATTCCAAGCAGCAGGGAATTCCATGTGCACACAGCACAGTGTTGTTCTGCACAGGAGTTTCAGTACATAGCAAACTTTGTAATCATGGTTTCACTGGAGTCGGGAGTTTACCGCCTGTTCAATTGGTATTTAAATCATGATCTCAAAATTGTCCTTTCAGGTGTGTAGACCTGAAAAAGACTTTTTTTTTTTAACTGGCATTTTAGAGTACACGTAAATTAATACTGAATCAGTCTGCTATGTTTGATTCAGTGGGAATACTGTTCCTTTGAAATAAACCGCAAGCAGAGTGTTGTGTAAGAGGGACGCAGGTTTACAACTCTTGCATTGTAAACTAATGGTTTGAGTCTTTACCAGCTTATTCACAGTAGTATTTTACTAGTGCTACAGCCAACAAAAGCATATTGCTTGTGTTATCTATGCTTCTTTATAACCATATTACTGAGATTACAGCAATTCATTGTCTGACATTTATCTATCTGACTGTCAAATCAAATGTTCATGGAGTGCTCACTGACACTTGAAGTAGCCTGGAGAAATAGTTTTGATCCCTCTGGTTACCTCTCAGTACCTCCTAGTTAGTTGTGAGGGAGGTCCTGCAATATGCATTTGCAAGATTCCATCTCTTTGGTTATGTGTTTCTGGTGTGAGCACTTGTCATTCCTTTACTGTGTAATTTATTTGATGGTGTTACTGGTATGCTATTGCATTTGTGGTGTACAGCATGATTTTGCATTGCTATTTATAACGCTGGTATTAATGGTGAGTTTGGTGGTATAGCAAGAGAAGAAAGATTATGATCTCTTCCCCAATGGATAGCAGCAGATAGGAAATAATGTATTTCATAATGGAACAATGTAAATAAAATGCTACTCATTAATTAAAGGTAATTAACTGAAAGAAAATACAGTTAGTTAAATGCACTGAATCTTAAAAATATCTAATGTTCTTAAAATGCTGTAAGCATTTTGAATTTAAATACATTTTAAATGCATGAACATTAAGGAATTGAAGAAGATTCTTGTGAACAGTCTTTGGTTAAAAGATTTCCATTAACCAAAGACTTATTGATTAATCATTAACCATGGACTCATAGATTCACAGAATTCCCTGGTTAAATAGGAATGTCTGTCATATTGTTGAGGTCTTTGAAAGTGTTCAGAGGAGGGCAAGGAAGCTGGTGCAAGAGCTGAAGGGAACGTCCTTTGAGGAGCACCAAAGGATTTTGGGCTTGTCTAGTTTGGAGAAAACGAGGCTGAGGGGTGACATCATTGACCTCCGCAACTTCCTGAGAATGGGAAGTGGAGAGGGAGGTGTTGATGTCTTTTGCCTGGTGTCCAGCACAGGATGTGTGGGAATGGTTCAAAGCTGTTCTGGGGGAGGTTCAGAGTGGACATTAGGAAGCTTTTCTGTACTGAGAAGTTGGTCATGTAGCAGGTTTCCTTGGGAGGTGGTCAAAGCCCCAGGCCTGTCAGTGTTTTAGAGGCAGACATGAACTAGACAAATAATTGTAGATCGCATCCAACTGAAAATATTCTATTCTATTTTATATACCATTCCGCTTTTAGACTCCTCCCAATCTCCAGTAAAGACATTGTGAAAATGCTTCTGAAGAGTGAAAAAAAAAAAAAAAGGCTGGTTTTGAGTGCACATCAGTTGCAATAACTTCACATTCTTCCCACAGGGTGCATGACAAGAAACAGCCTCATTAATTCTTTGCTCTGAGAAAATGCTTGGAAATATGACAATCATTAGAATTTTTCAAGTCTTTTCCAACTGCAAAAAAGAAGTAGAAACATGAAAAAGGAGCAGCAGAATACTCTGTGGTAACAGATTAATAAGACTAATATCGAATATTTTACTGGACTTGTTTATTAAATACTAGCAAGGAGTTTTGGTACAGCATAATTCTTTTGATTTCAGTCAACATACTGGTTTAGGCTACCAGCCTTCAGAAGAGCCCTGCCGGTGCCAGATGCCTCGATAAAGGTCAGAAGGGCGTGACTCACCTGTGAGCAGTGTGTTGTCACCGCCAGCTTTGGGCAGGACAGTCCCACCTGTGGTGTCCCAATTCCAGGGCAGAGGCACAGCTGGTCCGGATTGGCCACACTGGCTCACTCCTTGGCACGGATTGGCCGAGCCTTCCTCCTCCTCTGTCTCATCTTCTTGGGGCACTGGTGCTGCCCGGCTGCAGCTCTTCCACACTGACCACAGAGGGACTGGAGGATGCCCACGCATCAGCACTCGGTCGAAAAGGTGTGTGGTGGGGGGATGTGGTGGACAGGGTGCACACTAATTGGTGATGCTTATTCTCAAAGGCTAGAGAATAAGACCATGGCTCATCAGGAGCATCTAGGAGATGGAGAAAAAATACTCATAAAGAATGGGAATAGAAAGGGGCATACAGGAGTCAGTCTTCAACTGTTGGTAGGATGGACTCGCAAGGACTGTGTTTTTCAAATTATGGAAAGGTGTTTATCGTATTCATTAAATGCTCTATGTTTAAAAGCTTTTAAAATCACTTTTGTCTCTATTCAGAAGTTTGCCCAAGGCTTTGGAAGAACAAACCACCAAAGTGTCTCTTCCTGAGTCTGGTAGACTTTGAATGCAGTAGCTAACTAGCAATCAGGGATTTAATTGTTGGCCTGAAGTCATATTAGACTAAATTTGGAAGAGGATTCTTAAGGTAGCAGCTCAGGTGTTGGAAAGGTGAGGGCCATGTAGACTCATAGGAAGAAAGGCTTGATTTTGTGATTTACAAAAAATACAATTTTTCCATCATATGAAGGAACTGATGTTATAGTTAATTATGAAGGAACTGATGTTATAGTTAATTTTTCTTTTTTTTTCAATTAAAAAAAAAAAATCTAATTAGAAGCTTGCAAAGAACAATTATTTGCCAGAATTCTCTATGCTTCTATTTTATAAATATTTAGATTTCGTTTCTTTACATTTTTCATGGAGAAAATGTAAAATATGTGATGCAAGGTAACATGATTGCATTGAGTAGGTATTGGAACTCAGAGCCCATTGAACTTTTCTGCCTCACGTCTGGACTTGGAATTTTTTAAGATGCTAATATCTCTCTTTCTCATCTAAAAGCTAGTTCCAAAAGATGACATTATGAGACTTAGAATAGCTCTTGAACTGTTAAATCAGAGAGCTGATGCAAAGAGAAGGCATCTCAGCCGTGTTTCAACTCGTTGTACTTGTATTTCTGGCTCTTTTCTAGCAAGGAAAAGAGCAAATATTTCAGACTGGCTTTCTTTCATGTCAGAGCGCAGTTCCAGACAATTTTCCAATCCTAGCTAAACTAGGACTTTGTGCTTTGAAATGGAACATCTAATTAGATTTTTTTTTCCATCTCTCCATGAGTCAGACAGAGATTTCAACAACACACAGAGCAGTTCATATTAAATCACTGTTTACCGCATCTGTTGATATAATAGCACCCACATGTGGTATTTAAAACTTAATTAGAGGTGGGCCACGTCAAAATCGTCACAAGAGATTGGATAACCGCACCCAGCGTGCTGATACCAAAACATGATGCTTACCAGGATCGCATTAAAGTGACACTTTGATGAGGCTTTGGAGGGGCACAGTCTTCATCTGCTTTAAAGACATGATAACTTGCATCTCTCACTTTCCTGGTTGCTGCTCTGAGTAGTTGTGACGCTGTGCAAACCTTCATCATCCTGCTTGGAAATCTTTCAACATTTCACAGTGACCTGTTTTATTATTTTATTGTTGACTCAGTGGCTTTTAAAAAATTTGTTGAATGTTCAGAGTTGTCTATTTTTCCTCTGCTTTCAGATGCTTCTGTTTCTTGTTTCAGTAGCATGTACAAAACCTAATTCATGCATGAGTTAAGATACACAGGTAGATGGTGTGAATTGAACATATCTGTTACATTATGTTTGAAGTACTTTTTAAAATCTCAAGTAAATATCTCCATTCTCCTATGTTTGTTGTGTCGTATGAGGCAATCCTGTAGCAAACAGCATGTAAAATAGCATTATTAAATACCTCTGGAGATTTAACTGTTGTATCAGCAATTTTGTAGCTGGAAGAGTGAGTTGTTCATAAGATGTAATGGCCTTTTAAATTATGTGGTGCCATAGTTGAGTGTTTAGACTTTGAACATGGGCTGGAAAATCTGGTATTAAACGCCTGAGAATACTGTTGGGAAACGTTTCCTTTCTTTCTTGGAAACAGTTTATCATCATTGGCCATGCTGCAAGTGAACTATAAAGAAAATAGCTTTTTTCTTCATGGGCAGGCCTGGAAGATTTGGCTTAAATCTCATCTCTTAGTTATTTTTGGTGAACTTCTGTACTGTTTTGTAGTATATTTTTTACTAATAGGAAGCATGCAGTGGTAATTTCATCTTTTTTAACTGTTAAGAAGTTCCAGAAGACTTTGCAGAAATCTTTTGTTAAGTCCTCCAGGAAACAAGTACTTTGAAGATCTTTAAGAGTACTCCAGGGCATTTAACTGGATTTTTCAACCATCCCTTGGAAGTGAGAGTAGGGAAAGCAGTCAAAGGAGAACATGCTAATCATGCTTAAATCTATATGTTAAATCTACAGTTTGAGAGAGCAAGGATTCCCTCTGAGTTCTTGCACAGCCAAGGAGCTGAGCTAAATTGGTCAGTGCAGCAGTGAGGAGCTTTTCTAGTTCCAAGGTGTAATGCAGCAGACATGGCTGTTAGTAAATTGCTGACATGTAACCTGGAAGTTTACACTTCTATTAATAATTCATTATTTTTAAATTCTAATATTTGTGTCTCTTATTGCACTTTTCTGCCAGTATACATAAGTATTTTATTTTAAATTTTCTTCTTCAAAATACATGTATGCAAAGAAAGAGCAGCTTTCTAGGCTTGCTTTGTTTCCTGTTCTGGAGAAAAGAAGATATTTGCCAAACATGGCAACAACGTAAAATTTACTATGAACTGTATTGTCTTTTTGTTCCACAGATGAGGAGACACTTCTGCTTTGTTTTTTTGTTCTGTGGGATATTTTTGCCTGGAATCCTTAGTTTTCCACAGACAAATACCTCAATTGATTGTGATTCTCTGTTACCAAACTATGAAGCTGAACCACAGACATCTGCACCACCATATATTATTGCTGTATCTTTTGATAACTTTGAGCCAGGAAATGAAGTCCAAGGTAAACAATCTGAATGACATAAAATCTTTGTCCATGTCTTCTAGAATTACTAATCTTCGTAAAAATCCTCTCCCTTTCCTCTCAGTCTAGATATTTTATTTTTTTAAAGTTCAATCTTGTTAATGTATACTTGAGATATTATTGTTTTTTATGTTTTATATCTATATGTACATACTTGTATAACTGAAAATGCAGTCTTTCTTTCTTTTATCTAATAAATATATCTTAACTCTGCTGTAATTTTTGTGACAAAACTAAAATTAAATGGGACAGTTGGCCAAACTGAACTAATAATTAATTGCTCTTTAACTTTGTATTTGAGTATTTGCTGTTGAATCAGACCTCTGCAATACAAAGGGATCTTACTCATTAGTTCTTCACATACTGTCATCCTACAAGAAAATCAAAATTCAGGACGCAGTATGAGACAACTTAAGAGTGATACATTTTGAGTCACCCTTCTAAGAGCTGCATCCCAGATTTTATCACATTGCAGGAGGTGGAGCTATTGTGTTTTAAACCACCTTTGTATCTTCCTGATCCCAGAGTGCTGTCTGGATGGAGCACTTTAGCAGCCTTGTTTCTCCACAGTATGATGCCATCTCATGATGCTGTCACACTTCAAGTAACTTGTGAATGCTGCTTGTTCTAGCTAGTCATGCTAGAAGCATGGAAGTGAAAGAGAGTTCTGACCTGTCACGTGTTGGATCTCAGTAGCTGAAAAAAAGCATTATTCACAAGTAGTTAGTCTCTAGATGGGAATCTGATTTACTTTAACCTAATAGCATAGATATACTTCCATGGAGAATGATGTATAGGGAGAAGAATGTAGAAGCCTTAGAGTCCTGTTACTACTGCCCTTCTTGGGAAAATGTGTGAAGAGCACCTTCAAGGATGGGAGGGCCCTTTAAATACTCTTTAAATATTTAAAATATTATTGACAGAAAAATGGTGGATGGATTTAAATATATGCAGACTGTTCAGCAGGTCAAATGAGATTAATCATGACAAAAAATTTAATCCCAGCTGCTACTAGCCTTTCCTTTTTTGTCCTTTTTTTCTCTAATCATGGGGTTTTTCAGCAGTACATTTTTTGTGCTCCCACCTGTAAGCACCTAGTACATGGTCTCAGCGAGCCTCACTAGGTCCCCTTCCACTGAGGCTGTTGCAGTTTCACTGTGACTCCTACAGGTCACCCCTGCTGCATTTAGCCCTGCATTCAAGGGCTCCATGTCATTGCTTCCAGGAGACCTGGGGCAAATTAGTGAATTAGGACTGAAAGTTGATGACAAATTGGAAGGCTAATTATGGAGATGTTTGGAAATACTAAATTATCAAGGTATGACTGGTCTTTGCCTTGAATTTTGTGTCAATCTCAGGTCATCTGCCCTTGTTTTTAATGATGATAGATATCTCTGTTCATAAACTATTATTCTGATTTTGTTTGCCAAAGTCCCTAATAATGGAATTAGAAGAGAAAATTTATAAGATCATAGTAAATTTGGTTATGCCTTTTGGAATATAATTTCAGTTTTGATACACACAAAGCACGAAACTACTCTCTACCATATTTTTCTGAGCTCCTTCAGTAACAAAATTTGAGTAATATTTATTAGCTCATATAATTATTAACTTTTCATATTTAATGTAGAACATGGAAGCCAAACTGTAGTTTCTATATTTTCAGTTGCAATGCATTAAAAAAAAAGTTTCTGAATTTCAGCATTATACAAAAGCTAATCTTTTATTTTAAAACAGAGGTAAAAAGAAATGCAGTTGCTTTTCTCCTGTAGCAATTTTGACTTTGTGGGCCTAATTAGATAGAAAATAAATAACTTTTTGGTCAGCAGGTCCTCTGCTCATTTGGTAGAGCAGAATTCCTTTTGAAATTGTCTGAAAATTATAAATTTCATGATATTTTACAGAGAAGCGCCTTTCCATTTTTTCCTTTACCTTTATTGTCATTCTCCTTATAATTAAGAAAAGTGTTTAAAATGTTTTTCTAGATTGTACAGGGCTTAAAGTAATTTCTACACTGTTCAGAATTCTGCACAATGCAATCTTATGCCTTGGAGAGAAGCAAATAACATGGTAAACATTTAGGCAGTTTTAGTGGTATATGAAATTTACCTTTCTCAAAATTCCTCATTTCACAGTAACTCTAGAAGCACTTGGAGATGCTGGATTTAAAGGATTCAATCTACAAGCTCGAGAAATAGATGGAGATGTTCCTGTTGGTACTTTTAAAATTACAGATCCAAACACTAAAGGCTTGGAATGTCATAACATGACGGTATGTGTGAAGTCTTTGGAATACTTACTGAAGCTTGAGTTTCTCTTAAATAATAGAAATAGGGGTCATTCTTTATACAGCAAAGCTATTTCATCAGTAGAGTTTAAAAGGTTAGGTTTTCTCAAGACCTCCATCTACCCTTTTATGGAGTATGAACCTAATGTAGAAGTTCCCTGACTGTTTGTAAGACGACATCACTGTTACCTGCTGTAGTAGAGACACTTTCTGTAGTAATACAGCTAAAAGTCACTCTTGCATCTTATATAATTTTATGTATTTCTTTTTAATTGCAGAATTCAGCAGTAAGTCATGCCAATTCAGACGTGAAACACAAGATTACAACAACATGGATTGCTCCACATGATATTAAAGAACTTCAATTTATGTAAATATTTATTTTGTTTGTTTAGGAGGGATTTTTGCCTTGAAACTTTATTTCTGTGTTGAGATAGATCTGTGTTGCTGTTTCAGATATTCTTGTCCATCATAATTTTTTTTCATAGTTTGCCATAACTTCACCCTATGTTCATTAAATAATACAATTTCAATTTCAAGATATAATTGTCAAATTTAATGTCTTAAAGATCTTAATATATGTAAATAATTCAATTAAGCATAACATTATTAATGGATCTTAGAGTAGCTGTTTTTTACACTTTGAATGCTTTAATTACAACAGCAACAAAATATTAATGTCGCTCATTCCCTGAAAAAATGAAATTCAGACTTTATTCAATTATACCTTTCTTCATTTTCAAGAGTGGCAGAATAGTAATTTTATGTTAATTCTTCGAATAAAAATTCTAAAATAAGTGTATGACCTATGAACTAACTTCTGAAAACAGGAGAAGATGTATTTACCCTGCTTTTAATGCTACAGCTCTTGCAGAGGTGAAGCTTGTAAAAACTTCACCTACTCTAACAAATGCGTGCTTGAAATATATTGGAAAATACCTAAATATTTGATAGCTTGTATTGTTTGAAGTGCAGATTTATGATAGGGCGATCTTTGCTTTGCTTCATTGTATCTTGAGGAATACCAAGAATGGGCAAAGGAAGGCAAAACCATTGCTTCCACTTGTTGCCATGAGAATGAGTTCACCATCATAGATACATTGTCAGAGCATGTGGGACAATTCTGATGGACATTTGAGCCAATGCTCCTCACTGGAGTCAGTACTTCTTCAAACAGTGTCTATTCCTCTTCTGCTTGTTCTCATCATCTGTTTTATCTTCAGAATTATGCTGGATGATAATAGAAGTCACTTTAAGGAAAAGTATTCTGTGAAACTTGTACTGTATACACTTAAAACCAGAACTGAACCTTTCTTGGCAAAGGAGGACAGGAGTTTATTAGTATTTTATACTGAAATACTTTGAAAGAAAATAAATTGTTTTGTTTTCTTTCTAGTGCAACTGTTGTTCAAAATCTAGAGAACTTTTGGGTTGGAATTGAAAGCAAAACACTCACACCTATGCATTCTGAGTCAGTTAATGCAACAGGAAAAAGTAAAAGGAAGGTATGTTTTAGTGTATTTGAATGACAGAAATTAATACAGTAATTAAAGTTAAATGAAACATTTGGCTTGATGCAAGACATAGACTTCTTGTTAATTATTCATTAATTAAGATGGCCAAAATCATTAGATGTTTTCAATAATTTTAACTTAACTGCCTAATCCTCTTATTAAAATGATGAAAAAATAAAGTAAATATTATTTTTCTCCCACAGAAATGAGGAACGTAATAATCTAGTTATGAAAATTATCCATGTTTTAAAGCAAAAAAAAACAAAACCAAAAAAGATTGGTTTTAAGGCAAACTGTACTGTGCTTCTGATGTTACAGTGCTTTTCTTAACTTCTGCTCCACCTCGGCAATTGTAACTGTAGCATATTCTTGAAAGGAGATGGTAAATTTTTTTTTCCAAGAATTATGCTTATATGAAACATATTAAGTATGATTGGCAGCACAAGCAAAGAAAGTCTCCTCAAATCTACTGTATTGGACTGTAGCAGCACTGATTTATGTGAACTTGTGATTTAACAAAAGTGTCTTAGTCTCTCACTTCACCAAGTTTATTTCCTGTTTCTTATAAGAAGTGCCCCCTTTTTTGAAGTAAATAATTTGGTAATGCTTTCTCTCTTTTTTTTTTTCTTTTTTTCCCCCACAGTTTATGATAGAATTAGAATGTAACAAGGTAAGAGCAATTTTTCTTCAATTTCCCAATTTTCAGTTACCTCGGCTTTAGAATTCTTCTCCTACTGGTCCACTTGTATCATGCTACTTTGCCATTCAAATTATTTAAACATTCAAATTACTTTCCTGGCAAGATATCATTTATGCTTTCATTTTTGTATTCAGTTTTGAAGGTATTTTTAATTTGAATTAGTTAACGTCAGTTCTCAGATGATATTGTTTAAATGTGTAATATACTGTCAGCAAATGAAACTCTTGATTTCTTCACTCAGACTATCCATGTGAGTTCAGTTGATTTCCTGTTTAAAGTAATGTGATACTTTTACACCAGTCAATAAACAGTAACTGGAACCTGTATTCTCTTGCAGCGTGGCGGGACTTACTCAACAGGTCGATGCATCATGGTAAATAATCTTTCTCCTACGGCATTGACATGCTGCTAACTGCCCAAGATCTCAAGGTCTAGTTAGAAATTGCTTCTAGACATGTCTTTATCCCCCTTGTCACTCAATTTAATTTTCCTATTGTCAGTTTATTGATTAAAAATCCAAGGGTCTAAAGGGTTGTCAGCCTTGTTACCATTTCCTTCTGTATATTCTCTCTAGCTAATCTGAAGTAGTCCTATAATAGAAGTTTTCTTTTTTCTTTTTCACTCTTAATTCATAGTGTTTTCTTCCTGTTCAAGATCACTTAATAGCTCTGACCCCTTGCCTTTTGCAAATCATGATCTAGATATAAAATACAGATATTTGATTTTTTTTTCCTTTGAAAACTATCCCTGGCAACTCAGTGAAGAAGCCTCTTTCCCTTCTTTGCTTTTTACAGTAAAAATATGCTAATGATTATATAGTCATATCAGTAAAAAGCTTTCATCTACTTTTTAATGATTTTGGTGGTGTAGAGCTCCTCAATGATGGACATCAAGTGTATGAGGTCAGATAAAAAAAGATGCAAGTAGCAGAATTATGTTGCTTATAACAGCTGGATTGGTAGAATTTTAATTATTTGTCTTGAAAAATCTCTGAAATAATTTAAAATTGTATCAGTTGGTGAAATGATGTCATAGAAAACTACTTTATGGGTTCTTCCTTTTCCCTCTAAGCAGAACTTTCTTTCCTGAAAATCACTTACATAAAAATATTTTTTTCAGCAAGATAATACCAGTTTGGTTTCTTTCCAGGTTGGACCTCCCAGTTCCTCTCAGAGCAGCTATTCAAGCAGTCAGGTATGAGTCCTAAATTCCAGCATTTGTATCTATTCCTTCAGTAACCTTGAATGACTAAAATTTTGTAACTACAGAGCAGTGAGTTGATTTAACACTGTACCAAAATATCTTCTCTGCTAGTTAACCCAGAATAGCAGAGGTATTCATCCAGCACAGTACCTGGACTAAGTTCAACTATCTCCAGCCTGTTAAAGTCAGCTTCCTCCAGTTTGATGTCTGTATTGCTTTTAACGCCAGACTATATTTGCAATTGAAAATTTGGGGATATCACTGTCTGGTTAGCCTTTAAAAACTTCTGGGTTATGTGTATCTGCATTGTCGCCACTTTCACTTCATTAACCACAGCAGTGCATACTTGGTTTTTAGTTGATTATCTCCACTGCCCTTAATACACTCACTGTCTCCTTATCTCTTTGATACTTTCTGGTATCTCTCCAGGCTCGTTCAGGCATCTCTCTTTCTTTAACTGAGCTTCTCAAGGATATATTTCTTACTACTTAATAGTAACTAATTATAGTAACTAAGTATAGTTACTTGCTATATTTATAAGTGAATTATCTGGTAATATTCAATTTCTTCAATCTTTACTGCTTGTAATGGAATTAACAGATAAAGAGAAACACGATTTTTTTTTGGTATATATGCTAAAACTGTTTTTAGTCCTTCTATTTTTTCATATATAGTACATGTTCTTTTCCAAGGGTTGAGTTTCTCATCTTGTCATATAACTATTTGAAGTTATTATTTTTTTTTATAAAATATGAGCCGTTCTGTAAAATTTTGAAAGGTTTCATGACTTGTGACAAAGTTGAGGAAAGCTGTATGAAATACAGATGATGACTAATGTCTCACACTAAATTAGAATTATTAGAGGCAGTGTCAGTAAGCGAGTAACCTTTGGTAGTTTATCACTTGCTTGCACATACACATTGTCAGCTACAAAGCTTTTCATGCCATAAACAGCAGGACATTAGTTTTTTTCTGTCTACCCCATCTGGGTTTTCATATGGAAATAATTGACTTCTCCTTTTTTTTCAGGGTGGAGTAGTCTACACAATAAGCAAGAGTGGATGTGGCCCTGTAAGCACTATTTTTACGTTTTCTTTTTGTCCCCAGAATAGCTATACTCATAGTAACTCCTAGCTTCCAATGGCATTATTTAATGAATTTTCATATGGGAGCCTCTGCTCCAATTAGAAAGTACTGATGAGAAATAACTGGTTTCTTCTTTTCTTAGGGAGGTGCTGCTGGTACATATGGCCAACATGCCTGCAGAGATGTAAGCTGGTTATAGATGTTTTTACTGATTGTCTCCTACTATGCTTCTTAACTCATCTCCTTATGCAACTTGCATTTGATTCTGTAGAGCTATTGAGGTCTTCCTAAATATATTTCAGAAATTATTGCTAGCTTGGTATATTATGATGAGATTAAAATTAAAAGGTGTTACATTGCCAGTTCCTCAAAACCTAATAATTTATGTTTTAAGGTGTATATGTACACATAGGTGATACATAGTATTACATATTAGAAACTCTTAATTTGTCACTCCACTAAAATGTCAGAATTCTTACTGCATAATGCTTTTTAGCAGGAAAAATTATTGTCTTTGTATATTCCATATTGTTGAATATTATTAAGGTTTTTTTACAATCTTTGTGTATTAATTCTTTATTTAGTAGAGAAATTTTTATTGTCCATCTCATTTATTTCATTTTCACTTGAAAACAGGTTAATAATTAGGAAATTATTGTCTAAATAAATATACCTGATTTATATTTTTATTTCAGAGTGCATCCTTATCCAGCAGTGGTCTTACTTACGGCCAGGTAACTGTTTTCCAACATATTTTTAGGTTCCTAAGGTTTTTAAAACATAATAAGTTATGCCCAAATTTACCACACAACAATTAAATTTGTAGAAGGGGTAAAGGCAAACTCTCTTCAAATGATTTAGTAATGACAATACCTGGAAATAACTTCATCAGATGAATTACATATTTACTGTTTGTCGCTATATCCCTACTTCTATTTTGCATCAAAAATCAATTCTATTTATTCTATAAATGGACACCAGTTACTTTTATAATGCTTTTCCAAAAATCAGTGCTTTCTAATAATTATTTTTCATGGCTTTTGCTTATGTAATTTTACTTATTGATTGATGAAATGCAAAACATCACTGCTCATTATTTTATGCTTCATTTAAATAATATGACATATCCCATTTTTTCCAGCCTCTATTGCAATGGTAGCTTTTCTAGTTTTGAGGAGTTGGTTCTGGAGTTTGGGTTGGTTTTATTGATTAAGGTAGAAGAGTTTTTTTTTCCCCAACTGATAGATTATTTTTACTACAAACAAACTTCCAGTTTTATGTTAGATTAAACATTTGCAGCTCCTGTACAGGACTCTGTAAAACTAGCAAAATAATTTAGCTTTTAGAAAGTACTTAAACCTCTTGGTTTATTGTAGTTGATCATTTATTAACTGCCAATACTTTTATTTTCTTTGGACTTTTATTTTGTTTGGTACTTCAGGGGTGTCGCTTTAGTATAATATTCTTGTGGAGAATAGCACTGTAGTTAATTTGCCATACATTTGCCTAAGCAACAAATGAATTCTCTATTCTTTACAGTCTGTCCCTTCAAGCAGTTCAGATTCCAGTAAGAAGGTAAGCACTCCTGTTCAAAGGGAAACAATTCTTACATTATAATTTGGTATGACTCCTGTTATTTCAGTCAAGACTTTTCAAGGTTTTGATTCATATGATTTTATTCGATTTGGTTCTTAGAGGGGAGGAGAGCTTCTAATGAGACAACATTAACACAGCAGAAGATAAAATTATTACATTTGGCTTATTTGGGGGGGGTTTTGAATGAACTCAATATCAAGTATTTTTTATTTTTTATCATAATACTGAATAATGACAAAATAAATTGATGTTCTAGTTTGAGGTGGAAAGCTGAGGATTAAAAAGGGTACACAGTACAGGCCAGTAGATATGGTGCAAGACATGAAATCCTGCTTCTGCCTCTACAGCTGTGTCATTATTTGGTTTGGGGCAAATCTTTTATCTGCTTATACTCTTGTGTAAACTATGTATAAATATATATCACTGTTTGGTAATGTGCATGAATTGTTTTTATTAAAATGCTACTATATAAAAGGGATCTTCCATAACATTATTATCAGAGTTTGTAAATTTCCAAATTTTAGTATTCTTCATTTTTCTGACATATTTAAAATTTAAATAGCTCTATGGTGAGTAAACATCTCCCTCTGGTTTCTCCATAGGTAGTGGTCGTTGCCAACAGCAACCCTTTTCCACCTGTGGTAAGTGGTTTTTCTCTACAATACACATTTTCTCTACAAATAATTTTGACCCAAAAAGCTTTCAAACATCTACATTTTTAATTTTTCAGACATATTCCTGGAGACAATTTTTTGGCAGACAGTATTTACCCTAGTGTATAGTTATCTTCAGGGAAGATGTGTTATAGGCACAAACCTTGTGGTTCTGTGACTGGAGTTAAAACTTGCAGAGACAATGGATTAGCTGCAGACACCAGGTTTCTCCATGTATGCAGGCTCTGTATTTCTGAATAGTTATGAGTTTGTTTCTAGTGCAGTTTTCTTCTGCAAGTTCACTTCCATTCTATTTTTCAATTATTACAATTCCACTCTACTTACTTTGAACTAAAACTAGGTTTAGCTTTCTGGTGCTTGAAGTGGACTTTTATAATGCAATATTTTATATATATTTAATTTCTAATAAAACATGTCTAATTTGAATAAATGTTTAGATGCATTTATTCTATGCCATCCTTTTTTATACCATTCTTTCACATTCCACTATGTATTGCATCTAAAATATTAGGGCCCTTTTTCCCTTTCTCTGCTGTAATATTCTGTTTGGACAAGGCCCTCATGCAAAATAATGACAGATTTTTCTGTTTCTTTGCAGCGTCATACCTTCCCTCAGGTAAGCATACTTTTTCTTGTGATTCCTGTAGTATCATTATAGTTCTTATGGGATCAAACCAGTTGTCTCAGGATGGTGTGTGCTACTCTGGTGCATTTGTCCCTTATGCCACAGAACTCTGCAAAAAAATGTCTGGATGAGGAGGTGGGTTTGTATGTGTTGATGTATGCTCAGTGCTGGTGACAGTGAGACTGATTGGAGTGGTGATGGTGCCTCAGCTTCCCGCCCCACATTTGGAAAAGCCAAGCTGATTGGTAGTGCAGGAAATGGTGCACATAATCTGTGGTCTTCTGCTCTCCACAGAAGATGTAAGAGTAGAAAATTCCTGGGCAAGGTCAGTCTGCCTCCCCAAACCTTCTGAACTGAGAATAAACTAGCTTAATACTGGGTGTTAAGAACTGATACACAGTACATCACACCTACGACCTTTCCCTTTATTCTCACAAACTAAATAGTTCAACTTGTTCTTTTCTGTTTAAGTGCATTGCATTAAACAAGTCAATTAAATGTGCTATATTATGTTTCTGTATTTCTGGATTTTTTTTCAGAGTTTGGGAAGCTCTGCTACAAGGATCATAGTACAGGTAGACATTTTTTTATCCATTATACTTGAGTTTTAAATGAAGGTTCGTCTTAGCAAACTAAGTACAGTAATTTCACAATTATAAGCCACACCTGATTATAAGCCGTACCTCCCGGTAGCCGGGTAGACCACGGGATTTGTCCATATATAAGATATAAGCCGCATCTGAATATAAGCCGCACCTTTTTTTTTTTTTTTTTTTTTTTTTTAAGCAAGGATCCATGTTTAACAAAGTAACGAATTAGTAACAGAATCACTGCCAGCTGGGTTTGGTGTCAGGTGCTCAAGTTGCAAACAGTTTTCATAGACCAGCGAAGCCTTTAAAGGCAGCCCCAGGCACCCTCCCTGGTGAGCTCTCGCTTCTGGGTTGGCATTTCACTCGGATTTGTCCATAGATAAGCCGCACCTGAATATAAGCCGCACTACTGGGGTAGGCTGGATTCTTCAATGAAAAGGGTGCGGCTTATAATAGTGAAATTACTGAAATAATTACTCTCTTCGGGAATAAATAAGTGTGGAGAACTTGAGAGATATCTTAGATGTCCACAAACTACAGTGGAAGAGTAGGGCATTTCTGTGATTATAGCAAAGGGGATATCTTAGCTGTTTGCTGAATAAAGACTATTGCAGCTGTTTTCTACACTTTAAAAATTTGGAAACCTCTTTCTGCAAATTCCATTGTGATCTCAAAACTGGCATAATTTGACCATCTCAGTCTGCTCAGGGAGGAGCTTGGAATTCTACAACTAAAGCTTGAGTGTTACTCAGTATCAAATATAAATTGCAAGCTACACAGTTCCATTTTCATTTAAACAGTCCATTTTTTAATGGAAACACCCCTTTCAGAATCACATTTTTTAAATCCTGCTGTTAATGCTTAAGTGAACAATTATATTTGTAATGTTGCTTCTTGATAACCAGGCACTTGGAAAGTTGATTGCAATCTAATCTCATTAAGAGCATGCTTGACATGTATTATGAATATTATTCAGACATATTTTTCTGTTCTCAATATGCAAATATAAAAAATATTTTATTCCTATCATAATCCATATATTTTGTGGGAATCAAAATCTTTTTTACAGTGTCTTTTTCTTATGTTAAATTGTAACTGTGGGTTTTTCAATTTTTGTTTTGGTAAAGCCTTTGTCAAAAGTTTTTTGTGCTTATTAATGAAAAAAATCAATCATAATATGAATACAAATAGATATGAGTTTAAGGCAATTTGTGAGATACATTTGAAAAGCAGGATTATTTTAATTCAAATACCACAATAAGAAACAAAGTTGTATTATAGAATTAATTTTCATTAAGAAAATCATATCAAGATATAAAAATATTTTTAGCACTTTGTGTAGGATTTTTATATACATTTTATAGCACATGGAGATGGCATAAAGTAAGAAAAGGTGTCATGAACTCTGTGGTTTTCAAACTTTCTAGTAGACAGAAGGACAGAGTTGCTTCTTGAAATGGCTTAGTGCATAAGCAATTCCTCTTAAAAATAAATAACCTTTTTTTTTGTTCCTCTGTAGAGTGGTCAAAAACAGCAAAGTAGCAGCAGTACTTATATCCAGGTAAGTAAACTTGAAAAATTTTATAAATATTCCAATAGATCTAACTAAAACAGGGCAAGCACAACGTAGGACAAAATTATTTTCTGCATTTAAAAATGGATTTTGCAGGTGCAGGTATTTCTATATCCCTGGCTTTTGTTCATGACAATACCACCTAATATTGGTGTTCAAATTATTTTGTTCATGATGCTTACAAATGTATTTCCATGTGTGATGGGTTGACATGAACTGAGTGTGTATTACACGGTCATGGCCCTGAGAGGAAGCAATTCTAGGCTCATCACCATCAGCCCCATACAGATAGTTTCATAGCCCATGCATATTAGACCTCAAATTCCAAAAGTTGTGAAGGGTAGATGCTGAGCCATATCAAGAATGATGAAAAAAATCATAATTTTGGAACTATATGCAATGTCTTCCAGCATTGCTTAAAGCCATGAAGATAAAGCTACTTGTGTGGAAAAAACAAGTGAGGGAATTTTAGAAAATACTCACACAGTGGCATCATAAGTTATTGCAAACTAAAGCTTGAGAATATTCATAGTATGAACTGAAGTATGAAGGCTCTTTATGTTTTCCTCCTGTTGGGGGCTAGGGGTAGGAGTGATGCAAAATCTGTCAATATTCTCTATAGCATGAAATGCAACCAGAAAACTGTTTCAAAGGGTAGGTTTGGCTTTTAGGGATCAGGGCCACAGGAAGACCACTATTCAACATCATGAATATTCAATATGCACAAGGCTGGCAGTCATGGCTTCTGATGAGAATAGGACAATCTACTGCAGAGCTGTTAGCATACTGCTCTGTCTCCTTTGTGCTTTTTGAGAAATCCCCATGCAGCTGTATTTCTATAAATATCATGCTCTATGAAGAAGCCACTTTGTCAAGGTGGTAATTATCTTCTCTTTATTTTAAGGGTTCCCAAGGCAGCCAGTCCTATGGTCAGGTGAGACTTTGTTGCTGGAATGTATTGAGCTTTTCTGAAGGAGCCTCCTTGTAAATGGGCTTTAGGGTGTGGGCAGTTTTTTTACCTTCTTGATGTTACTGAGTGGTCCTTAATTTTGGACCTTGATTTTGTACCACTGAAATACCATGAAGGATAAAAGAACTTGGTACAGAGGAACTACAGGAGGAAATGAACTTTTCTGTTGCTGCTGTATTGAGACAATCAGTTTTGTTCAGAAATATCTTCTTACCTACCTTAACAGGCCTACAGACCTCAAGGTGGCAGTTCCTATGGACAGGTGAGCATCAGTCAGTCACGAGTCAGAATAGAGCATATCAAAAACAGCAATGCAAAGGCACCTAGCACTCCCTCAGAATTTCAACTTTAAAGGACATTTTCTCTGAAAGTGTTTAATCTCACTCAACATTTATGCATGTGCTCCTTATTGATCTGGAATCCCAGTGTGTGAAATCATCACACCCAGTGGGCTCATGAGAGCCAGGAA